>PVJS01019236.1:0-33925 GCA_004027185.1 Glis glis | reverse complement strand
ACACACACTCACACACACACAAAATGGAAAATCTAAAGTATGAATCTAAAACAACAATAAAAGGAGAGTAGGTTTTGTGTATGCTCTGAATCATTTTGTAAAGAAAACAATCCATTTGCCTGTTAATGGTCCCAGCTGAGACAAAAGGATAGCAAGTTCATGGCCAGCCTCAGCAACTTAGCAAGGCTCGCCTCAACTTAGTGAGAAAATAAAAAATAAATAGGGTTGGTGATGTAGCTCAGAGCTAGAATGCCCTTGGGTTCAATCTCCAGAAAGACAAAAAAAAAAAAAAAGAGTTGCTAACGATTAGTTGAGAGTTGGCAAGAGTGCCTGAGGGAGGGTATAGTATGGTAACTTCCTTCTTTCCTGAGAAGAGACTAGAAATACTTTCTAACTTAATTTTCTAACTGTATTAGAAAATTTAAGGCCGATCATCAAAAGACTATACACAGGACATTTAATGACTCTACTTGTAAAGGAAAATAAAAGGAAGAAGGGGAAAGAGAAAACAGAGCACATAAATATGCCAAACACTGACCACAAAAGGAAATCCAAAGTGACCATTTGTTAAAATAAACTTAAAACTTTATCCACTTAGTTAAACTAAATCCACTTATGTCTCCTCAAAAATGTATACCATTTACAATAGTAACGATAATATAAAACCTTACCAAATATGTCCACAATACTTCATTAAGGAGCAGGAGCAGGATTACATCAGTGCACATACCGGGCTTCTGCATGGGAACACCCTGCACTGTCTTCCCTCTAGAAATGGATGTGCTGGTTGGCATTCGAGCAGCTGACTTGGAGCATGAGGTGAACCTGAGCAAGAAAGAACAGACTTGGGGGGACAGGGATATGGGAAGAACTGGGTCTCTGGTGCACAGGGCCTGAGCTGCTGCCTCCTGACTGCAGGACCTAAAAGGACTCAGTCCAAGTCCCTTTTTGGCAGACAAGCTTAATCCTCCCTGGTATTATTTAATAAATCATGCCCTAGTTGGTATTGTGTTGCTATAACTGGATACCTCAGATGGGATAAGTTATAAAGAAAAGAGGTTTAAGTCGCAGTTCTGGGGGTTCAGGAGGAGGCAGCAGCGTCTGCTTGGTGTCAGGGGAGCACCTTCCTGTTTCCTGCTGGGTCATGCCATGCGGGGGACATCACACAGTGAGTCAGAGCAAGTGTGGCAGAGAGAGCTGGGTTTATAACAGTGCACTCGCAGGACAATGCATGAACCCGCGACAATGCATGAACCCGCTAATCCATTTCACCATGAGTGGATGAACCCCATCACCTTTTAATGGTCCCACCTCTTATACCTGACAACGGGGATTAAATTCCAACATGAGTTTTGCTGGAGACACTAAAAGTTTAGCAACTAGTGTTAGCATATTATCATGCATTTGTACAATATAGAGATCAAACAAAAACCAATGTATTATATTTTTGGAGTGTTTGCTTTTTTATGGAGACATAGCACACACAGCATATTTCGATAGAGGTTTCTCCTGGGGAATGGGGAATAATGGGAAAGGAGTTGGTAGTCAGAGAAGACCCCTTGCTCTGTTGTATCCAAGATTCCTAAAAAGTAAGGCTAAATATATGCACACACCCACACTTTCATAGATAACAGAATTTGACATAGCTATGTTGTTCCTTTTTTTCCTGGAACTTACCAAATTGCTATAAAGATGGTGAGGTGACACTGGCAGCCAGTGGGTCGGGACCCCCTCGTTACGTGTGCTATGAGATGAGGAGACACGTTGCATCTCGTGTCTCTTTGGTCCCTTCTTTTCCAGCTTCCGTGAAGATTCCTGACCCCTCTTCCCTAACTCGGAACTCAGGAAATGGACAGGAAACATCAGAACACCTCTTTGTCATCCCTCTTTGTAGGAAGGAACTAGATTTCTTGAACTGCAATTTCCCATAGAAATTAGTTTTAAATTGTACAGAGATGTAGTTGGAAGAGTTTTCCCACTATAGTATGGTTTCAAATGGGTAAAACGAGTTTTGAAGACAGGACTCAGAATTGTTGATGATACTGCTTCTGTGGGGGAAAAAAGAGTTTCCCCACACAAAAATAGTGAAAAGGTAAAAGCATTTGGATCTGAGTCCATTGGCACCGTGGGGCCGCTGTGCTGAGCTAGAGACAGCAAGGAAAGCTGGTTTCCTGGCACGTAGCTGGCATGCACTTGCGTGGTGATTTCACTAGCGCCAGGAGGCGAGGGTGCAGGTGCCCAGCATTGCTGGGTGGAAACACACCCATTTCCTGGTGCACACCTATAATCCCAGCACCTGGGAGTCTGGGACAGGAGGAGGATCACAGATTCGAGGCCAGCCTCAACAACTTAGTGAGACTCTCAGCAACCTAGCGAGACCTTGTTTTGAAATTTTAAAATAAAAGGGGATGGGGTTGTATCTTGGAGGTACAATGCCTCTGGGTTCAATCTCTAGTACCAAAAAAAAAAAAATCCCATTTTAGAACATTTGGATTCCAGAATTTTGAATTACAGAGGCTCAATTTCTAGTAGTGCTTGTTGGGACCCTATGAGAATTATATTGGTTAACATGTATTTGGCACTTAAGACAATGTCTAAACATAGTGGGGACATCCTCAAAGCAGCTATTTATTGTTAGTACTGATGTCATTCCTCTTAGCATCTGTCTCCGCACTAGACTCACGCTCCAAGAGTCGTACAGTCATGCTGGTTTTCTCGCCACTGCGTTCCTGTACAGTACCTTACAATCTGCGGATGCTCAGGAAGTAGTTTCGGAAAGGATGAATAGAAGAAATCAGTATCGGGGTTTGCTAACACTTGTTCTGTTCTGTGAATGTGAATCTTCATATTTCTGGAAAACCACTTGACAGTGTCTTAAGTGTTAAAAATGCTCAGAATTTGTTGTGGCTTGAGGATTGGACTTCTAGAAGCTTATCCTAAGGGAAAAATACAATTTGTGGACCAGGATTTACGTGGAAGGCTGTCTCAGCTACATAAGACCTTGGTAAGGGCCTGTACTTTGAGTCACAGGTTGAATAAGTCGTGTCCCTGCGGAAGGACACAACACTGAAATGTATTGTTCAAGAAAATTTGAAAATATTGGCAAATTTTCCTTAAGAAGACCAGTTGTGGTTGATTCATTGGAAAATAAATTTCAGTTAATAGACCTGATTTTGGTCTTTCTCCCTAGCATGTTGTGGTTGACAAATTTCCCCAAGTCACTTAATATCTATGAGCCTCAGTTTCCCCATCTATATTTGGAGAAATAGTACCCCCATCACAGTTCTGAAAATAACAGGATGTACAAACTCATATGGAAACATAATTCTCAAGTGGCATTTAAGGATATGCTTCTGACATAGTTTGTATTTAATTTGGTACTTGAATTGAACACCTAGTTGGAGCAGCTCCACGCGTACTAGCTGAGAGCAGGCGCAGGAAGGAGACCAAAGGAAGAACCCCCTTCTTGCTTTCAGAAGCCTTGGCATTTCATCCTATTTTAAGACCTTCCTTCCTCTACTCTTTTTCCTGACAGCCTGTATCTGTATTCAATCATACCTGTCAACACAGTTTTATTTGGTATGAATAAATATGGCATAATTAGCTTGGAAACGATTCCCTTAATTACAGTTGTAGAGTTGCTTTATTTGCTCAGCCTTCATCTCTGAAAAATGTGACACAGCCTGCCAGGACGACTTAGAACACAAAGTCTAAATTTATCAGTGTGATCCTTTTGATGTGCTCGTGTTAGTGTGGCTTTGCCCAATTTCTCTTGACAGGTCTCCAAGGTTCAAATGCATTTAACCACATTTGTTCCTCAGGGCAGTCTGGAGGTGTAGCACTTTCTAGCAGATTGTCAGTCTATTTCGGAATGAGAGCTAATGCCCCAAAGAATGGGAAGGGAAGATGGCGCCCCCCGCAGCCACCGCGGAGGTGATGCAAGGATCAAACAAGAAAATACATCAGAAGACACAGACCTCTTCTGGCATGTAGTCAGTAATCCCAGTACTTGGGAGGCTGAGACAGGAGGATCACAGGTTCAAAGCCAGCCTCAGCAACTTAGTGAGGCCCTCAGCAACTTAGACTCTGTTTCAAAATAAAATAATAAAATAGGGTTAGGGGTGTAGCTTGGAGGTAGAATGCCTCTGGGCTCAATCCCCAGTAACACCCCCCCACACACACACACAGTTTACTGGTTCGACGTGCATGCAGACATCCTTTGTCTTCTTTTTTATGGTTGTTTCCATGACTAAAGCCCAGACTCGTGGACTGATGCCACATGGTCTGTGATGCCTATGGCTGCGATTTACAAGATCAGGACAGCAGGGCTCAGAGGGCCTTGAACTGGGGGTTCCAGCCCATCACATCTGGTCCTGGACAGTCTCTGTCACATTTTAGGTATCAGCTGCTTTGATGTGAGGCTTCATTATTGTTGGAAACAGGTAGTGGTCTTCAAGGGTGCCACCGTCATTTCCTTACCCCTTCTGGTGAGAACCTGCCACTACCATTTGCCAGCCCTTGACTTTGGACCAAACTTTCTGGCTTAGCCATGACAGAGCCGAATTTGCCTCAGAGTTCAAAAGCTTAGAATATTTACTCTTTGGCTATTGAAAGTTTGCCAACTCCTGGGTTAAATCTTATAGCTATCTTCTCTTTGTCTGTTATGTGTATCCATATTTTCTCGACTTTTGTCACTTCATGCTTTATCCTGGATATTGTCTTCTGGATATCTTTAACTCATTTGCTCTATCTTCAGATGGATCTACTCTATTTATGTTGCCTTCTTCATGTTGACTATTGTATTTCTCCTTGAGACATTTCCACTTGATTCTTTCTTTATAGTCTACAGTTCTTTGCCTAAAAATTTTGTCTTTTACCTTCTTGAGTATAATGAACAAATTTAATTTAAATTATGTGCCAAGTAATTCTAGTATATGTCGCAATTGTGTTTCTCTTCTTATGTTTTTCTGATTTCATGTGTTAATTGGTTTTTATAAGTTGCTAGATATTTTGCAAATGTTTGTAGGAATCATTTGAGAATGAGGATGGTATCATTGCATCCCCATGCAGGTTTATACGTGGATAGCCAGGTGTGTCTGTGGCAGCTGGAATCACCTGTTCAAGCTGAGTTTTTGTCTTGAAACTATCTACTCCTACTTTACTCCTGGGTTAAATAGAAAGGCAGCAACTCTGGGTCCTGACCCAAAGCTGGTGGCATGTGTGGGCACCTCTCCCCCAGCCCCAAATTGTAAGGCCCTGGATTGTAGCTTTGTGATGGAGAGTCCCACCATGTTGGTAGACAGTATGTCTTTCGCTTCAGTTCTTTCATTTCTTTCAATGGTTACGTAGATTCCTTGCTGTCTTCATTAATTTTATTCTGAGAATTTCAGGAGCAATCACTACTGGCAGTGGATATTTCTCTTGTTTCCTTTTCCACGTCCATATTTTCAAACCTCAGAAAGTTGTTTGGTTTCTGAGTGTCCAGTCTTACTGAGTACTGAGACCGATCACTAGCTTCCCAATGTTTATTGAGACCATTTCATTCTCTGCTTTCATTTTCCACAGTCTTCAAGTTTGAAGAAAGCCATGATGATGAGCGGGTGCATCATCTTCTAGTTCTTGATTTTAATTGAAATGATGTTAGTATCTCACCATGGAGAATAATAACTCCCATTAGGTTTTGATAAGTGTTTTCCTTTCACTTAAGAATTTCTCTACCTTTGCAATATCTTACTAAGAAACTGCTAAATTTTATCAAGTGCCTTTTTTAATCTCTTCTTATGATAATTCTTTTTTCATCTGTTTTGGTAAAAAAACATGTTGATTAATTTCTTAATATTGTACAACACTTCACTTTCTCAATGTAATTCTGTATTTTAATACACAATGCTAAATTATTTACATTTCACTTTAAAACTCTGTGTCTGTATTTTTAGATGAACTTGGACTTCTTTCATATCATAATCTTTTTTAAGCTATGGTATTAAAGTTTTCCTGGTTTCGTTATATTACTGGGTTCAATCCTTAGCACCGCAAAGGTAGAAGTAAATCAATGAACAACATGATAGTTCAAGGTTTCCCGAGTCCCCTCCTTTTTCACAGTTTCATTTTCCACAGGCTTAGTTACCTGTAGTCAACTCTTGTCTGAAAATATGAAATGGAAAACTCCAGGAATAAAACGTGGTTTAAATCTTGCGCCCTTCTGAGCAGCATGATGAAACCTTACCCCACCCCCCTGTGTCCCACCTACAACGTGAGTCATCCCTATGTGCAGCGAGCCCCTGCTCTATCTGCTGCACATCTGTGAGTTCCTCAGAAGCCAACTCAGACTGAACGTCATGGTATCCTACTGCTGTGTTCAAGTAATCCTATTTTACTTAATAATGGCTCCAATGTATAAAAGTAGTGATGCTGGCAATATGATTACAGTATATGGTTACCATTGATTTATTTTATTATTAGTTATTATTGATCGCTTACATTATCTAATTTATAAGTTAAAATCCATCATAGATATGTAGGTCTAGGAAAGAAGACTGTATATGGGTTTGGTGTTACCCTTGGTTTCAGGCATACGTTGGGGATCTTAGAAAGTGGTCCCTCTAGATGACAGATGACTTTTCTTGAGGTGTGGACTTTTGACTCATCTTTAGTAATTGATCTATCCACATGTTCTGCCTTTCTTGTGGTCCAAGATCTTGCTCTAAGTACTGTGTTCTTGCCTGCAGTTCAGCAGGTTTGCTTTCACTGTGGAATGGAGGGAAGGAAGAGAGTCCTGCTCAGGTGCCTTGGCAGGGCTTCCCAATTCCCTTGTTGCTTTTGTTCAACCAGCCAGCTGCCTTCTGCATACACACTCCCATCTGATAATACAGCTTGTGTGACTTAAGGACCATAAAAGAACGATCTGAAATTATATTTGTTGTAACAGGACGTTTAGAATAAGAGGAATTTAGTAGAGAGTTTTTAAAAAGAATAAGAGGGACGGAGCAATTGGGCCTGGACCTGTCCAATCTGTACCGTTCAGGGGTCCCTCCTTTGCACTCTTCTGCCTGAGCCTTTGTGGTTTGGAGATAATAGGAAATAATTAGGAGTCCCAAGACCTGTGCTCTTAGACCCAGGAAACACGTGTTATGGCTTTTCAAGATACTCATATTATTTCCATCCACTGTGCCTTGCTTGTGTCCAACAAACCACCATGATGTTATTTTGCGATACATTCCCTTTCCAGAACAGTCTTTGGTTTTGTTAGATTCCTCGTAGAATGACTATAAATAGGCATTTGAAGGGCAGTTTCTCTTTTTAAATATTTATGGAAATCATTTTTCATACAGTAATAATGTTTACTTCAATAATTAGTCATTTATTTTTATACTATTAAACAGATAAATTTACAAAGTTGAATTTACAGATATAATTATAAGGGATAAATATTAAAATAAAATATAGATTATTTACCATACTCACTCTCCAATTAGTAGAGCAAATTTTCCCTTTACTGTGTTTCAATTTTCCTTGGAAATAAATTTCATTTTCACTTCATTATGTAAGCCTAAGAGAAAATGAAACACTTTTAGATAAACATACAAGTACCATCTGCCTGCTTCACAGTCGCACACAGATTTTTTTTTTGTTTTAGAAATCATTTAAAACAGAAAGTGACTGTATATAAATATTTAAGAATAGATTTACATGTATCATAAAACTTGAGAGCACACTGGTGATATAATCAATATTTGTTCTTTTTTTAAAAAAACTAATTTAACAGAAAGCAAAACTAGTGGAAGTAACACTCTCTTCTTTTATATGGCAGTTGTCCAAAGTTTGCAATCAGATGTTAAAGGAGTGCTTCCTCAATATTTCTCTTTGCTGCGCTAAGCCTGCTTCCCTGCACCCCACATAATGTTAGCACCTGTATTATGGCAATATAAAGCAGATCAGAAAAAGAGAAAAAAATACCAGTATTTTGCATCAGCATTACACACACTGTCTTCACTTTTGTCCTTTCTTCTTCTTCCGCATGCATCTCATAATTTTATATTGTCATCATAAAGAGAAGGGGGGAGAAGGGATGAGAGACAGAGAGAAAGACAGGAAGAGGAAAGGAGAAGGGGAGACTGACATTCTATTGTCAAGGTTCCCGGGCAGACGAAGCTGTGGGGGTTTTGATCTCAGGGGCCCATGGCTATACTCTTCAGGTTTCTGGGTGTTAGCATTGGTTGTCAGGAACACATATCCTGGTTGCAGCTGGGTGTAGGCATTGAGCCTGCATGTTGCCTGTCATGCCAAGGTATTGTAACCTGTGCCCCACACCTGCATGTTGCTCGTAATACCAGAATGTGTTGTGCCTCACCATGTGTCCTTCGAAAGTTATGCTTGCGCATTGCACATTATGCTCTGGTGCAGTGTGTGCCATGCTCTGGTGTGTTTCAGAAGTTAAGCCCCTCTTTGGCGTTAGTGTAGCCCCCGTTTTTATATGTGCCCCATACAATAGGTCGAATAGATTGACTGCAATTTGTTTGAAAAGTTCTAATTCAAGTTTCAATGGCTCACCAAGTATCAGTTAAGATCAGTGAAAAAGGATCGAATTCTTTCTCTCTTCTCTGGCTGTCTCACTATCTTGCTTCCTGCTTTCATCTCTGCCTTACTGTCTCCCACTCTGGCTGTTTCTTTCTCTGCCTCCCTGCCTCCCTCTCTGTCTTCCTGTTGTGCTCTCTGGCTCCCTGTCTCCCTTTCTGCCTTCCTGTCTCAAGGTCTGGGTTTTCTGTTTTGCTCTCTGGATCCCCTTCTCTGCCATCCTTGTTTTCATTCTCACTTCCTCTTTTGCGCTTAACATTCCTACTTTTGTTTCTGGTTTCCCTCTAGACTTCCTGTCTCCCTTTCTGATTTCCTTTTCCTCTCTCTGGCTTCCTCTTGCCCTGTCTGGCTTTCGGTTTTGCTCTCTGGCTTCCTGTTTTTCTCTTTGTCCCCCTGTCTTGCTATGTTTCTTCCTGTTTCACTCTCTTCCTTCCCTTTTCCCTCTTGCAATCTGGTTTCTTGTCTCCCTCTCTCTGACTTCCCGTCTATTTCTCTAGCTTCCTGTCTCTCTCTTTGGTTTCCTATCTCCTGAGGCTGGTTTCCTGTTTCCTTCATGGCTTCCTGTCATGCTCCCTGGATTCCTGATTTACTCTCTGGATTTCATTTTTCCACTTTGCCTTCCTTATCCCCTCTTTGGCATTCTGTTTTGCTCTCTCATCTTGTCTCCTTCTCTCACTTCCTCTCTAACTCTCAACCTTCCTGCTGCCCTCTCCACCTTCACAGCTTGCTCTGATTTCCCATCTGGCTCTCTTTCTATCTTATACTCGGCCTTCCTATCTCATTCTCTGGCTTCCTTCCTGCTTTCCTTCCTTCCTGCTTCTCTCTCCAGCTTCCTGTTTTCCTGTGTAGCACCCTGTCTCCCTTTCTGGCTTCCTCTTTCCCTCTTCTGCTTATTGTCTCTGTCTCTCTCTCTCTCTCTCTCTCTCTCTCTCTCTCTCTCTCTCTCTTTCTCTAGCTCCATGTTTCCCTCTTTGGCTTTCTGTCTCCCTTTCTGGCTTGCTGTCTTGCACACTTCCTGTCTCTCTAGCTTCCTGTTTCCTTTTCTCCGTTCCTGTCCAGGTCTTTGCCTTCCAGCCTTGCTCTCTTCCTTCCTGTCTTGCACTCTGCTTCCTGTTTTTGCTCTCTGGCTTCCGGTCTATCACTCTCACTTCCTGTCTCCCTCTTTGGATTCCTGTCTTGTTTTCACCTCCTGTTTAGCTCTCCAACTTTAGTATCACTCTCTGGCTTTTTGTCTTGTTCTCTGGAGTCCTATTTCCATCCCTGCCTTCTTGACTCACGCTCTGGATACCTGTCCTATTTTCTGCCTTCCTGTCTCCATTTCTGGCTTGCTGTCTTGCATACTTCCTGTCTTACTCTGTGGCTTCCTGTCTCACTTTTACTTCTGGTTTCCCTCTCTGACTTCCTGTCTCATCTCTGGCTTCCTTTGTGCTTGGTGACTTCCTGTTTCCTCTGTAGCTTCAGGCTTTCCTCTCTGGCTTCCTGTCTCCCTTTCTAGCTTGTTGTCTTATGCACTTCCTGTCTCACTCTATGGCTTCCTGTCTCTCTAGCTTCCTGTCTCCTTTTCTCTCTTCCTGTTCAGCTCTTTGCCTTCCAGTCTTGGTCTCTTCCTTCCTGTCTTGGGCACTTCTTCATGTTTTTTTCTCTTTGGTTTCCAGTATATCACTCTCAATCCCTGTTTCCCTCTCTGGCTTCCTGTCTTGCCCTCACTTCCTGTTGAGCTCTCCAACTTTAGTCTCACTCTCTGGCTTTTAGTTCTGTTCTCTGGATTCCTATTCCCATCTCTGCCTTCTTGACTTACACTTGGATACCTGTTCTGTTTTCTGCCTTCCTGTCTTCCTTTCTGGCTTGCTGTCTTGTACACTTCTGGTCTTGCTCTGTGGCTTCCTCTCTTACTCTCACTTCTATTTCTCTCTCTAGCTTCCTGTCTTGCTCTCTGGTTTCTCTCTCTCTCTCTCTCTCTCTCTCTCTCTCTCTTATTCTCTCTCTCTCTCTCTCTCGCTCTCGCTCTCGCTCTCGCTCTCTCTCTGTTCCTCTCTCCCTCTTCTGCTTACTGTCTTGATAAATGCCTGTGCCCCCCTCTGGCTCCTTATTTCCCTCTCTGGTTTCCTTCTTGCCCTTAACTTCCTGTTTCCTCTACAGCTTCTGCTTCTCTCTCTCTCTCTCTCTCTCTCTCTGCCTTCTTGTCTCCTTTTCTGGCTTGCTATCTTGCACACTTCCTATTTTGCTCTCTGGCTTCCTGTCTTGCTCTCACTCTGGCTTCCCTCTCTGGCTTCTTGTCTCAATCTCTGGCTTCCTTCTTGCCTTTAACTTCTTGTTTCCTCTATAGCTTCTGCTTCTCTCTCTGGCTTCTTTTCTCCTTTTCTGGCTTGCTGATTTACACACTTCCTGTCTTGCTCTCTGGCTTCCTGTCATGCTCTCACTTCTGGCTTCCTATCTTGATCTCTGGTTTAATTTTTCTGGCTTCCTCTCTCCCTTTTCTGCTCCTGTCTTGATCTATGTCTTGCTCTCTCCCTGGTTCCATGTTTCCCTTTCTGGCTTCTTTCTTACTCACTGACTTCCTGTTTCCTCATTAGCTTTCAGCTTCCTTCTCTGGTTTCCGGTCTCCCTTTCTGGCTTGCTCTTTTGCACACTTCCTGTCTTGCTTTCTGGTTTCCTGTCTCTCTAGCTTCCTGTTTCCTTTTCTCCATTCCTATCCAGCTTCTTGCCTTCCAGTCTTGCTTTCTTCCCTCCTGTCTTGAGCTCTGCTTCCTGTTTTTGCTCTCTGGTTTCCCATCTGTCACTATCACTTCCTCTCTCTCTCTGTCTCTCTCTCTGTCTCTCTCTCTCTCTCTCTCTCTCTCTGGCTTCTTGTCTTGTTCTCACTTCCTGTTGAGCTCTCCAACTTTAGTCTCAGTCTGGCTTTTTGTCTAGTTCTCTGGATTCCTATTTCCATCTCTGCCTTCATTTCACGTTCTGGATACCTGTCCTGTTTTCTGCCTTTCTTTCTCATTCTCTGGTATTCTGTTTCACTCTCTGGATAGTTATTTCACTTTCTATCTTCCGATCTCACTCTCTGGCTTCTTGTCTCCCTTTCTTGCTTTCTGATAAAAACGAACAAAAGAAAAGGACCCAATTCATAGATATACACTGAAAAATGCTTGAATTTCTGGAACAAAATAAAAAAGTTAACAAAGACGTCAAAGTCATGCTGACCCTGGATTTGTACCCTACCATCTAAGAACAGAAGCCAGCAGAGAAAAATCCCTCTTAGGTGTAATGGTCAGAAAACATTTTTATCCCGCAGGGTTAGGACACCAGCCGGGGTAGGGACAACCAGGTATGAGAAGCATGGGATGTCTTACAGAGAACCCTGAGCACCAGATCCAGTTGCAAACTTCTCAGTGGGTTGGGGAAGGGGCTACTCTTGTGGCCTTTGAAGCCAGAGTGTTGGGGCCAGTCCCAAGAAGTTTGGAAAGGATAAAAGGCCTCCACTGCTAGATGAGAAGCTGTTGTCCACCTGCAGGAAGGAAGCAAGGATGGGTAGTGATAGGGAATGGCTGAAATTTGGGGAAGCTGGACCTCTGTGTCTGACTGTGTGGACACCTGTGAGATTTCCTTCACAGATGCCATACATTTTGATTCATTGCTTTAAATATTTTCACTTTTAAACAAGGACAAAAATCATTATAGGATAACAGAGAGAAAAACAAACAAAAATCGAAAAATAATTTACAGATTAGTAGTTAATAAAAACAAGTGGAAAATGATAAATTAGAAAATGGAAAAAATACAAAAAAATAAAACCTGATAAATCTAAAAATGAATTCCTGGACCAAACCAATAAAATTATGGCTTATAATAATTCAAATAAAGTAAAATATTAAAAGCATCAATTTATAAAATTAGAAAATATAAAGAAGGTATACTAGTTGTGGAGCTAAATTTAAAATTGTAAGAAGTTTTGTACAATTGTAACTTTTTACTTATAAAATATTAAAATCTCTATTAGGTGGACTATTTTCTGGGTTTACTAAAAGTGTCTTCAAGGAGAAGCAAGAAAATTGAATGGTGTAAAATGCATATAAAAAATTGAAATGCGTGTTAAATAATTTAGTTTCAGGAATGTTTTAATGGTGACTTTTTGCAAGTTTTTAAGAAACAAATAATATGTATCTAGTTAAAATTAGCACATAAAAGATGAGGATGCTTCTCAATAAATTTCATAAAATTAGAATACTTATAAACCACAACCTGGTTTTTAAAAATAGCTCTGAAAACTACAGGAAAATTCTAGTTAGTGATATGACAGAAAATATTAAAATATAGTCTGAAAAGGTAATATGTTATAAATATTGATTTTTCTAATCTTTTTAAACTACAAAGAATATTGATTTCAACTTAACCTCATATTAATAATAAAAAACAACTTATGTTTTTAAGAAAACATTATTTTTTTTCATCTTATTCAGGAAGTTCTACTTAATCCAATTAGATCAAGATGTTGACATAGTGTCTAGGAATACTTAACAAGCTTCTGAGGGGGGTTGTCATTTGAGACTACTTTTAAATGTGGCTAAATAAGACTCATTAGTGAATTTGTCTGGGGGATCGGACCTCTAGGACTGGGTAGGTGGCATCAGAGGTGGTGAGAAGCAGTAGGATGCCCAGACTTCCAGAGGTTAACCTGGCAGGATATGCTGGCCTAAGATGTGTCAGATGAGAAAAACAAGAGCCAAAGGTGCCTGGTGAGACCATTGGGGTCTACAATATCCTCCAAAGGCCCACATGTTAAGGGTTTGGTCCTCAGCCTGAAGCTATTGGAAGGTGGTGGAACTTTTAAGAGGTGGGGTCTAGTGGCGGCCTCAGGTCACAGGGGCGTGCCCTGCAAGGGGATCGTGAGAATCAATCCCCTTCCTCTCTTTGATTCCCAGCTTCCATGAGGCGAGCAGCTATTGCTCCACTATGATATGCTGCCTCACCACAGAACCAAAAGCAATGGGGCCAACCTACCAGGGACTAAAACCCCCTAAACCATGAGTCAACATAAGCCTTTCTTCCTTATAAGTTGATTATACCAGGTATTTTGTCACAGTAATGGGAAAATAACACCAGGATGTTCCTAGACTGGGGAATTAGAGGCACCTCCCTTCCCTGAAGTTGGAAGGTCTAGAGAAGATTGGAGTTCTGTGTGTGTAGGGGGGAGGAGGTACTGAGAATTGAACCTAGGGGCATTCTACTTCGGAGATACGCCCCCCAGCCCTTTTTATTTTGAGTATTGCTAAGTTACTGAGGGTCTTGCTAAACTGCTGAGGCTGGCCTCCAACTTGTGATCCTCCTGTCTCGGCCTCTGAAGTACTGGGATTGGAGGCAAGCACCAATTTTGACTTGAGGATGTCCTGCATCATTTAAAAGACTTGCACAGGGTGGGAACTGAAGGGAAATACACAATGAATGCTGTGTTCATGTATGTATTTATCACTCTGAACCTCACTATGCTATGCTATTACAATGCACCAATTAAAAAAAAAGATTTGCAATTGATTTGTTTCATATTGTCTATTTGGATAAGGACAACAGTTGCTAGTCATCAAGAGTGACTGACAAAATGTTGGCATCATTTGAGACTAATTTTAAATATGGTTGGAAGGATGAAGTTCAATATCTGAGATGACAATAGGCTTCCCTGAAACCTTAGGTATCCTGATGTCCCAGCACACTCCCTGGCCAGGGAACGGCTCAGAAGTTCAACCTCAATGGATGGATGGATGGATGGATGGACAGACAGATGGAGGAACAGATGGATGGGGAGGGATGATGCCCCACTGAGTGAGTGGACAGGGTGTGATGGGAGTGCTTGGGACATGAAGACAGGTTGAATATTGAATATCACTGTCTAAGTATGAAATCAGATTGAGACCAGAAACAAAGTAAAGTTCATCTCTTATTCCTGCTGGATGCATTACAGATTCCTTCATTTCTGAGTCATTCCACAGTCACTTCATATTGACGATGTTGCATTTATTAGGTATATTAATAAAATTTGGAAAGGGGGCATTTCCTGGAATCTACATTTATCTGGGAGTCTTTTGGTGTGCTGTTTAGGCTTCCACTTTGAAGTTTTAATTTGATGAAAGGTCATACTATCAAATAAAGATGGGACTAATTAACAAAATTAGAAGATATAATGTAAGCAGATTGGCGACACTAGTGTATTCCTCTGTACTTGAAATGGTTGTACATTGAGCATGGGAAGATGCAGGGAAATGATGCTTGAGAAGGCAGAAATGGTTGCAACATCCGGAAGGTAGGATGTTAAAGTGGGTCCAACGGAAGAGGGAGTCCCAGGAGCTAGACATCAAGGCCAGTCCAAAGTGAGGGGAATAAAAGAGAAGTGGCCCAGGGTTGCAGCCGAGACAGAATTCGAGGGAAACACAACTTCTCACCCTGCAGCCCCTTGATGCTCCGGGAGTGGGCAGCTTGCCACAGGAGCTCTTCAAGGCTCCCACGCTTGGCTTTTGATAAGTGACTACGACAACATTTTTGGAAGAAAAAGAGCTTATAGGGAATAAATAATAAGCTTAATTAACATACTTAAAATTATTCTACTTGAAATCAAAAAGCCTCAATTACTGCTTAGAAATAACTGGCATCTGCCGGTCCAGAGTAGGGACTGGTACCTGAGTCCTTGGGCAAAGGCCTAGCTAAGCCTAGTGTTCCCAACAGACGAGCCTCTGCTGTCCATCCCAGCACATCAGGTAGAGAGCAGCGGTGAAGGGCAGAAAAGGAGCCTTAATCAGATTAGCATGGCCATGGCGGGACAGATACAGGGGTGTAGTGACTAAAGGCCTGTCTTCAAGGGGCTGACCGAAACTTTGAAGTTTTATAGAAAAAGGGAACAAATGTAAGGGCTGGTGGCGTGCATGTCTGGGGCACAGTTGGCAGAACAGGTCCTCTGGGCCGGGCTGTGAGCCGGGTGATCACTTCTCAGCGCTGGCTCTGGGAAGCTCTGGGAAGCTCATCATCAACTGAGCGGGTGCTGTTCCCATCATGACATGATCGTTCCTGCTTAGAGGGACAATGTCATTTGCTCTGTGATTTGGTTTGTGAAGGCCCCTGTTCCTTGGGGGTAGTTTCAGTCCCTTGTCATAAAGATGCTTATTAACCAGGCCTGTGGTTCCTGGAATGCAAGGTAACTGCAGAACAAAGTGTCTCAGAAGGGGAAAAATGTTAGATAGGCAAATGGAGGCAGAGGGACAAGGAGGAGTGGGATCGGTCGGGACTGTGCCTCCTTCAGTATGCACTGGAAAGGACTGGGATGAGGTGAGCAAGGAGCTGTGCACGAGGTTCCAGGAAGCAGGACAGGGCTTATTCCCAGAAGACGGAGGGGAGCACCAGCGATGAAGAACATCGCAGCCCTCCCAGTGCTCCCTGGGAGCCACCACAGACAGGAGGCTGATTTGGCAGCGTCATTTTCTAACTGACAGGCATTTCATTTTGATGAAGATTATTTCTCCTACGGAAACTAAATTGGCTTCATTTTCATTCCTATTTTGGTGTCATTTGTTCTATTTCATCGTTTTAACTGTAAGAATGGTTTTGTATTAGATCCTCCCCAGAAAAGAGACATACATGCACATCTACACACAAGTGTGCACATACATGTGGACATTCTTTTAGTTGCTTCGTTTCATTTAAGAGAGAAAGAAGATTCACATTAAGACACCAGTTTATCCTCTCCTTTTGAGACTAGTGCCCTATGAGGCAAAAACACACCAGGTATATAAAAGGAAAATTGAAAAGCAATGGATGCTGGTCCCTGTCTATAAGTAGCAGCTGGGAGATCACACATGCAGAGCCATGGCTGTGCTGAGGAGCCTGATTCACAGTAAGGTGGACGAAAAGCATCGGCTGCTAAACAGGTATGGAAGGGAAGCTCAGGATACTTGCAGCTGTTTTTATTCTAAGTTCATGGCTCCAAAAGAAAGATCACCGGTAATCCAGTGTCTAAAATAAAATATGTTGCCACAAATGCTCCATTGACCAGCCTTCCTGGGTGCTGAGGCCCTTCCTCAGTGCTCATCCTGTATGACAGGGGAGGGGATAGGGCTGCAGGCACATGTGTCTTTGTTCATTAACCCTCTATTTTCTGTGGCTTAGCATTCTGGTGGTAAAAATCTAAAACATCCTGGCAACTATTCACCAACACAGCCATCCCGGTTTATTTCAGTATGCCAATTCATTATCTAATTCTAAAATTTTAACTCAATCATAGACACACTGAGCTCCAGCTCTGTGCTGCAAACAGTACCAGACCCTACGGTGAATTTGCAATGTCCCTGTGGCCAGTGCCCCTGGGGCTCCCCATCAGTAGAGAGCACATGTGGGGGGAGAGGGCTGTCACTCTGAAAGGCCATTTTGCTGGACCAGGGGAGCAGTTGGAGGGGTGCCCAATTCCAATCCTTCCAGGAGGGTCCAGCTTGAATGGGAATTCGTGAGCCTCAGCCTAATTATCTTCAGTTCATCACACACTGAGTGAAAGCACCTATTATGGTCTGGATTGTACTGATAACTAGGGCAACAAAGGGGCATGACACAGACTGTGCATTGCACGGGACACACCGGAGGGGGTCTTGAAGGGATGAATAGGGGTCGACCAGGGGTCCTCTAACTGCAACCAGGCCAGATCAAAGTAATGTAACATATTGGTAATTATTAGCCATGCGACTTAGACTAATATTTATTCTCTCTAAATCTAACATTCTGTATTTATGAACTGTTCTATTTCATATTTTAACACAGCATATATGTTACTACACAATTAATATAATATTGTTAAGTATCATAGTTATTACTTAAATATTATAATTGAAATTAAGATTAATATTGTTTCCCTTCATTCCACTACTTACTACTGAAGCTAGGGTTAGGTGCTATTTTTGTCTTTCATCTTTTGTGGTTTTAATTGATCCCTTTTTGGTTCCACTTAGTCGATGCTATTAGTCAATGTTGTTTCACTGAGAATTACAGAGATCCTCAGTCCTTACGGAAGACTTTCAAAGACACCCCTGGTGCATGCTAAGATGGTGCTTTTCAAAGTGTGGTCCCCAAACCAGCAACAACCACGTCACCTAGGAACTTAACAGAGAAAATTCTTGGGCCCCGTCTCAAACCTAGGGAATCAGAAACTGTGGGGTGGGAACTGCAGCCAGCATTTCAACAGCACTCCGGGTGACTGACATGTCCGATGGAGTGTGAGAACCTGCTCGAGGAGGGATGGAAAGTACACTCGGTCTCTGCTACTTCCAGCAGTTTTCTTGTTTAAGTGCTCTCTGCTAAAAGTGTCACCAAGAGGAAGGCAGGTTCTCTGAAGGTTCTGGTTAATTATAATGCCTTTTTCTATAATTACTTAGCATGAATTAAATCTATAATTGCAGATGTGGCCTCTGTATAAGGTATCAAAATGGAAAGTCTGTTAATGAAAATCCTCAGCATTATCACTCATAAAAATTTAAATAACATGAGTTTCATTTCAGAAAAATAAAAAGTGGAAGTACTTTACATTACTGAAGTTTTATAACTTTTCCACTGTCCTTCATGAGAATGAATAAAACATACACTGTAATGCTAATTGCCTAATTATACAGATTATGTATTTATGCTCACACATAGTATAACACATTTTTCTGCATTTCAGGTCCAAACTGCTTTGCAGAAACTGCTGTCATTCCAGCTGGCAGGGAAGTGAAGACCGACGAATGTACCATATGCCACTGTACTTACGAGGAGGGCACGTGGAGAATCGAGCGGCAGGCCATGTGCACGAGGCACGAGTGCAGGCAGATGTAGACAGTTGGCAGTGCAGAGACGCTCAAGTTTTCTAGAACACTTTACTGATGCGAACATTCTAGATGACTCTGGGAAATACCAACCAAAAGGAGAAGACTTGTGATAAGGAGTCATGGAAAACGGTTGGTACACTTGCTTTTCTTGGTGACAGTTACTGCAAGAGGAGGAAATGGATATATTTCAAAACATCAACAAGAACCTTGGGCATAAAAATTCCTCTCTAAATAAATGTGCTATTTTCACAGTAAGTACACTAAAGGACACTATTATATAATAAATGTATTTCTATAATCCCTCTATTAGAGAGTTATATAAATGTTTTCTATAGATACAGATTAAAAATGCTGTGTTGTCAACCGACCTCACTGTGTACCTGCATATCTTTGTCAGTTCTGATTCAGTTCATGGGGATGTTGGTGGCTGCCAGTCATCCCCTGATTCACATCTTCACACAGAACAGTGCACCCATTAATGGACTATAACAGGACTGATTTCTACTGAAACCCCATCCAAATTCTATTTAATTGCAGACATACATCTAATGTTTATCCTTAGAAAATGTAGTCTAATTCCATAAATACACTACCTTCTTATAATAACATACTGTTTTAATCAGTTCGTTCTCAGTCATTTGAGAAATGCAGGCATAGAGATTGCTAACACACATTTTTTCAGTCCTTACAGGGCTCCTATGTTGTGGACCATAAATAAATGTATACAGATATTTCATGTTCACATTACCTTCTCTTCTAAGCATGACTTTCATTCATTCCCTCAACCGAAGAACAGAACAGGCTGGAAAGTTTGCCTTGTGTTCCATCAAGCTGCAGCAGGCCATGAAATAGGGGAGAGTCCCTCAATTCTCCAGAGGAGAGTTCAGGAAAATCAAATCCAGGACAAGCTGATCTCTAAAGTCTAACTATGGGGCAGATGTCTCAGCTCTCAGTTCAGTGATCACATCACTAGTGGGAATGAGGCACCCGGAGTCCTCCGTGCCGCACCTAGTCAGATCCTGAATGAGCACTCTGTAGCCATCTTCCATCAAGAGCAGGGGGAGGAAGTAGTTCTTCTGTCCAATTAGGTTGAAACAAACTAAGCTTTAGGCCAAGTGTATTCTAAGAAACTCATGTAGTTACATGTAATCCCAAGCCAACTTATTTTCTCTCCATTTGGACAGGGAGTAAAAGAGGCCACTGCACAGTGCTGCTGATCTGACCAGTGCTACTGGAGAATAACTCCACCTTTAAGGATCGCATCAATGCCCCATGGAAGAGGTAGTCAGGATCTTCATAGGTGTAGGCGAAAAAGCAAAACAATAATCGTTATTTGAAACCTTGTAAGTGCTTTTTCCATACATTTATTTCCCCAAACTTTTAAATTGAGCACCTTATTAAGTACAAAGCATTGTGATGACAAAAGGGAGTGAGGAGTGATTTCTTACCTTCAGTGGCTTTTGGTCTCTGGCACACTTGGAATAAGAAATTACAATGTATTACCTTAGGAGTCAAATGAAAGACCAGAATATGGAGATTAGAAAGGCTTCATAAGAGAAGATCACAGAGTATACCCCAACAAAGAACACTCATTATATGAAAAAAAGTCATTGGTAAAGATTGAATAATATTCAAGAAAAACTCACATATGCCATCATTGAGAAATTGGATGGTTGCAGACCTTAGCAAAGGTAAAGAACGCCACCACTAGTTCTAACCCTCAGGCAGGGCATTCACGTATGCTCATCTTTAATTTTTGTTTATAAAGAACATCTTGTGCCAAGAGGACTAACATAAACATAGGTTTCTTGAAAATACTCCGAGGAATTATTAGCTAATTGCTCTCAAGTGTGATTAGCTTTCCAAAACTTAACTTTTGGTAGGAAAGACTGCTAGACATTAGCTGCCCCTCCATTATTCAAGTGTAGAGGTTTCTGAGACAAGAGTATATATAAAGTTATCATTTTTCCAACACATGATCCTACATGCCTTGGATAGGAGGACCATTGAGCTATCTCTAACAGCTAGCCTTTTCTCTCTCCACCAAACTTGATGGAACTAGAGCCCCAGCCTACAAGGCTCATTCTTCCTATTTCCCTTAAAAATGCAATCCCTACAGAATGGACAATGAACGCTGAAACAGTCCCAGTGTTGAGAATCGCAGAGAGTTACAGGAAACCTAGTTTCGTGTTGCATAGAGAGTGAACATCGTGTCATCTGGGGAAACTGACTGACTTTTACTTGATGTAAACTAGTGGAACCCACAGTGCTCTCGGGACCACTCCTGGGAGTTGGAGCTCAGTGGCTGCTATCACACTAAAGTATCTCCTCTTCCATCTCAATTTCAACCCCCACATCCCTCTCTCCCCATGGAAACAATGCATAAACCAAACAAGGCAGAACTCGGATGAATGATGTGCACGTGCTCAACAATAATGGAATTATTTGCACTATTGTTGAACAGAAACTCTCCTTCTTGCGGGTAACTCATGCTTTCGCATCTATATAGCTGTCCTAGGTAGACATTTGCTTACTCTTTGCTAATGCTTTCAACAATTGAACTGTTCTACTCAATAAGCATGATAACCTCAATAACTGCATAATAAAGAGGATAGTGTGAGTCCAAGTTAACTGATTCCAAAATATTATGGTTTCGACCTAGTACTGAAAAAGCTTCACAATTCAATTACAGAAGTTTTTGGAAAGCCGTAATTCTTCAAATTCCAATAGACATGCTCTATAAGTACTTAATAATTGTTAAATGATTTATTCAGGTTAAAAGGGAAACTGTGCTTACAATGTATTACATGAACTTATTTAAAAAATTTTAACCTATATTTAGACCTGAAAATATGAAGCTACTTGTGTGAGCCATAGAGTGGTTCAGGATATTATCTAAACTGATATTTTAGAAGTTTTCAAGTTAGACTCATGCTTTCATTCCCAAGGTATTTCCTTGATGAGGAACACTTTCATTTACATTTCAAAAACTTCTATTTCATTCCTGAGTGCAACAAACCTCAGATACGTTCCAGCCATGTGACCAGGCCTGTGGTGGTGATATGGCTGCAGATGCTGGGGTATCCTTGACTTGAAGGAGTTTAGATGCCTCAAAACTAACTGAATTTAATTATCGTATTCTGGACCTTTAAACATTTATAATAGCATCATCCGCTTTGTGTAATAAAAAAAGTTAAGAGGTGAATTCCCATACCTTTTTAAGTTTGCAACATCACAAATACAGTATGGTTGAGCAACTCTTCTCTCTACTTCCCGAACATAAATGTTGTTTGTATACAATGTTTTAAAAAGTCTGAAAAAATTCAGAGAATTCAATTACTTTCTAATTTTGTTTTAATTCTGAGCAGCAAAATGTTTTTAATATATACATTTATTTGAAACATACAAAATATACACTATTTCAAATAAGCATTGTTGAAAACTATTTCCATTATTTTAAATATAGACTATATAAATATATAGAAAACAAAATAGACACAAAGCAGGTTTAACAAATACTAACATTTTACTAAATTTCTCTCCAATTGGCCAGATGTCTACTTTTAATACGTATAGAGTCAGATTTTATTCTCCAATACAATGTAATAAGGAAAAGTCATCCAGATGTTATCCCCTCTGGATACTAGGCAGGATCAAAATTACAAGCAAGCACCACTGGAGACAACATCTGCACTTTCCCTGGCCAAGGTGATCTGTAGCCTTAACTTTCTACTGGACCTGCTCACCTACTCTTTTCTCCCCACTAGCAGTGTCTGTGGATGGCTGATGTAGTCAGTCACTATCCGGAACACTTAGATTTAGAGAGAGCAATTCATTGACTCTGGAACGAATGCTTTTTTAAAGTGCATTAGTAGTGTTTTATATGTCTTTGTCTAGGCACTATTCTTATATTGAAACTTAGAAAAGATGACAAAATGTATGACCCATATAAGCTTCCTGGAGCCAAGTGATGTCGACTGCCATTTATTAGGTGACAATCATATGAGAAATGCTACAATTTCAAAATTTAAATTCTCTCACTTGATTTCTTCCTCTCACCAACTCTGCTGTATCAATGAAGAAATCAATATACAGCTGATTCCTTGTCCCAGGCTAAGTCTGTGTGGTTCCAAACCCCAGAAAACTCCACTACCCTCTCAGGGCATGGTCAGGGCTGGAGTGGACAGCACTTCCTCCATTCAATTATTCTTCTAGGGAGCAGCTGCTAACCTTAGTTATTTATTTCATGCTACAGGTATTTATTGAGTGTACTCTATGTGTCTGGTGATTAAGTAATGGGGACCCACAGAGCTGTTAGTCTAGCATGCCCACTCAAGTCCTTAAGCCAAAAGAAACAGTGACAGCATCATGTGCCTTTCAGAACTTTAGCATTAGTCACTAAGTTATATCACTATCACCATTTATAACTTTAAATAAAATGTTGCTACCTTCTGGTATATAGTAGTTAGTGGTAAAATTATGAAGTTAACAGTATATGATACCGATGACTTAAAAAATTAAGTGCCTATTTAATACACTCTACAAGCATTGTCTTCATTTAATCCTCACAAACTTCAGTTTCATTAATATAATTTTAAAAGTAATCTGCAAACCAGGCGTGGTGTCGCACGCTTGTAATCCCAGTACTTGGGAGGTTGAGACCGTAGGATCCAGGTTCATGGCCAGCCTCAGCTACTTAGTGAGGCCTTCCACAACTTAGTGAGACCCTGTTTCAAAATAAAGAATAAAAACTAGGGCTGGGGGTGTAGTCTGGAGGTAGAATACATCTGGGTTCAATCCCCAGTACCGCAAAAAAAAAAAAAGCAATCTGCCCATGCTATGTAATGATAGTCTGCAATTTTAAAGTGTATATTATTTCTCAAAACAAAAGCAAAGATTTTCCCCAACCAAGACAATGACAGCAATGGTGGAAGGTGCTGGCGGACAGGAAGGGTCCTTCTGGTACCAGTGGCCAGGCCTTTCCAGCTGCACCCACTGCCACGTGTCATCGTCTCCTGAAGGAAGCAGTCCCCTTTTAAAATTGGCATCATTGCAATAAAGGTGCTTGACACAAAAATATTATTTCCTATATACCTTTTTGTGGGTCATAGATTAAGTATGGCCGATTGATACCTTACATATATACACATATATACATATATATGTATAGATTGAAAATAACAACCCTTATGTAAAAATAAAAATGGACCTCTATTTCAGCCATGAAATGTCTTTAAAACATATATAATGGGCTCTTCTAGTACAATAAAAAGCATAATTACACTTGAAAGGACAAATAACGTTACATAGTAATTGAGAGGAAAAGTAAAGGGAATAATGAATTTTGGATATGGAAATGTTGAAATTTAGAGTAACACAGATTTTAAGAGGTATTAGAAACCTTTAAACTATTAAGACGTACAACTTGTATAACTTGTAAACTCAAAAGTTTTAATATATAATGAACCTCCTTCTTAAGACTAAAAAGGAAAATAATAAACATAGTCTTTGGATAAATAATGTTCCTTTGAATTTATTCCCTAGAATTATCTAAATTTCCCTCTGGAAGCTTTTCTTTCTACACATGCATGCATTTATACAAATGGCTCAACAATTAGCTTTCGAGTTGTCTGAGACTGGAAAGGTAGAGATACAAACATGGCAGGACGATCAAACAAAAGAAACAAAAGACAAAAGGCGCCATGATCACTGGCCAGAGACCCTTCTCAGGAAGATGTCACAGTCAGCCATGAGCAGCAAGGTGCGTGTGGCAAGGGAGACTATGTGGTGGACGCTGCCATTCTATTTTGTCTTTGTAAAGACAGCTACATAAGTCTAGATAACTATTTACACATAGCTGTAAACAGAACCAGCTGTATGTACACATATGTATTTGTGCTATTTACTATTTATAATTTGAATGACTTATTTAAAAATTTCCTTATTCCATAAACACAGTATTAGAAAATTTTAAAAAATTATTTTAAATAGAATCATTTACCAAACATGTGTGAGTGATGCTTTACCAGGTAGCGTATGGATATCAAGCCATAGATTGTTTTCATTTTTAAAAAGCTTTGTAGGCAAAGTATACTAAAATATTACATTTATGAATCACTGTTTTTATAGACTTAAAACAATGATATATTTTTATAAGTTTCTTGGTGAAAGTGAGTTTTCTACTAAATGTTCATGTCTTATACAAGTTGATCAGTTGATCAGACATCGTTATTTACCAAGGGAAACAATAAATTGCCAATTACCATTTTCCTATGTATCGACCATGCTGAAGATAGCAGAGGAAATTCAGGGGGAAAAAGGACAGGAAATTGATCAGAAGGGAATGCTTACAGCTGGGCGGGGTAGCACATGCCTATAATCCCAGTACTTGGGAGGCTGAGACAGGAGGCTCACAGGTTTGAGGCTAGCCTCCGCAGGTTAGTAAGACTCTATTTCAAAGAAAAAAGGGCTTGGTGTATATCTCAGAGGTAGAACACCTCTGAGTTCATCCCCACTACCACAACAAAAAGGTGGGTGCTCACGATGCTTTCATGGGACCAGGGTGAGAATCCGCTGCTTGGACGGATGGTCTGGGCCCCACTGGAGATGATGGAGCTAAACACCATCAGTACACTGTTCCCTTTCTCGCTTGGCCTTGCTCCATATCTACAGAACCACAATCTCCAGAAACAAAGACTAGAGCATCCTTTTAATATTTATATCATAAATATCTTGTTTGCAATCTCGTTCATTTATTGTAACACAGCATTAAAGACTCTGACTTTTGGAGGCCTGATCCAAACCCCAGTTCCATCACTTACTGGTTGTTCACTAAGTGCACATCACCTACCTCTTTTGTAACTCAAGATTGCCCATCAGTAAAATGGGGATAGGAGCACTAGCTCCTAAGAGGACTAAATGATCGACTACTGAAAAACACAGATTAAGACAGATAATATTTATAAAGCACAAGGACTATATAAAAGTGTTTATCATGTAATATATTGGAAATATAAGAATATCAAGATTAAAATAATTTTGAAGATTCTAATTAAGTAAATAACAGGGCTTATTTTCTACATTCTACTTTTCTCATATGTTTAAACTTAAGATATATGATTTACATAATATAGTTTTATCACATTAGTGTCATATATGCTAGAAAAATGTTTTTGTAACTCTTAGTTTAATGTGGAGCTGAATTTATACAATCAGGCTCAACTTGTATGTGTTGCTGGATGGGTACACGTGTTGAACTGATTTATAAAATAAAATATTTATTAAACTGGATTTTTGCACTTCCAGGTAGAGTCACATTGAAAAGAATTCTTTGAAATATTTTAGCCCTTTAAATTATCACTTTACAGACAATGCAAAAGTCATAGTACAGATTATCTCCATTTACCTCTTCCTTAATTATATCTATTGATGTATGTTAATTTTGTATATTTTAAATCTAAAGAATCATCATTATTATTTTTCCAGTAATCACTAGTCATTTGGTTATATCCCCACATTTACCATTTTGTTAGTTTTTAGTCCTTCTTTCATCTTTCATTGCAAATGTTTTTCCTTCTGCCTGAAGAATACTCCTTGGTATTTCTTTAGTGAATTTCTACTGGTAGTATGCTTTTTCAGTTTTCATTTGATTGAAACATCTTTATCTCAATTGCACTTTTAAAGCATAATGACAAAAAATAGTAAAAGCATAAACAAATATATTTTGATAAGGCAAGTATGCCTACTATAACCTACTTGGCCATTTTTATATGTAACTGATAGAATGAACAAGAGACAAGACAATCATAAAACCTATAAAGACTTAAAAACATAATTAACAAAGATGTCCTACAGGATATATATGTAATTCCTCATTGAAAAAATACAGGATATAAACACTTTGATAATATATCTGGAAAATTTATAAACAATGACTTTATGCTGAGCTGCAGAGCCTCAATACAAAGAACCAACAGCATAGGGATGATAGATCCTGATAACTGTCCATTTAAACTATAAAATAATAAGAAAATGGAATAAAATATCACCATACATTTCAAAGTAAGAAACAATCCCAAATATAAATGAAAGAAGGTGTCACAATAGGTTAAAATTCTGATGTGCCCGGTCGAGAACACAAAGGAAGAGAAGGCCATCTTGGGTCCCTGGGATTTGAGGAAGGACACTGAAGAGAGTTCCCCATTTCCCTTTTGCCTTCCATAGATCCCAGATTTACCAACAGGTAAAAAAAAAAGCTTCCAGAAGAGCCAAACAACATGGAAAGGATCACCTAACGGCAGGCTAAGGCAAGTCTCTTCTGTATTAAGAGTGGGCCAATGATCCTACACACATACAAATGCTGATCGCAAGCTATGGGTTGTGCCAGTGTTGAAAAGGTATTATAACTTCCATGTGAAAATCAGTGGGAGATGGGGGCAGCAAGAGCCAATACTGAAGGTGTCAACGCTTTTAAGGACGAACCGCATAGGATAATTGTGGATGAGTATCGCTTTCCAGGACATGTGACGCTGATGAAATGAGCTTACTCTGGGAGCACATACTGGAGTGCACATGCATTCATCAGGAGTCCAAGACAGTGTCAGGATCCGAGACATTCAAAGATGGCGTAACACTGCTTTTGGGTGGAAATGTCGCAGAGTTGAAATTAAAGCCTTTCTAAATTTCCCACTCAAGAGAAGCCTAGAGTACTCAAGAAAGTGAGCAAGCACATGCTCCCTATTTATTATTGTCACAAAATACCAGGATGACATCAGCATTGTTAAAGACTGAGAGAAGAGAGTAAAGAAGCTGAAGTAGAGGAAGAAGTTGTGCCCATGGCACCAAGAAAGTTTATAACAAGAAAACTGGCAGAAGTGTTTGCTGCTATCAACAGAAGCATACAGATGTTCAAAGAAATGGATGTTAATTATAGCAAATGACAGGAGCTCGTGGGCTGATACAGGATGTTCTTGCTTGATACAGAGAATTTTATAATGAGAAGACATAACTGCATGGCCAAAATCTGATACCTTCCTGAAAATCACTATGTCTGCTAAACCATCAACATGGGTTAATACCTCAGTGCCATTTACCAGTTATCCTCTAGCCTACTCAGAAGAGAAATTGATGAGTCTGTCACTGCAGTATCCCCATTATTCAGCAATTAATTTCAGTCTTCATAGGCAGGGTAGGAATATTAAACACATTTTTGACTTATGATACTGTCAATCTATAGTGGACTTATTGGAACCATAAGTCCACTGTAAGCTGAGGAGTACCTGTACTGCCCTTTAGAAATGCAAATCTGGCCAATGACAGCCTGAGTGTCCCAGATCTCTGAATTCTAATAGAATTAACTGAAATGCTGGTGCAGCTTCCAAATGGTGGAGTATCGTGGATAAGGAAGATAATGATGTGGGTTAAAACCAGTGACCAAAGAGCTTACACCAATTTGAGAAAGATCTCACTCCTTCCTGTCCACCTGGTAACAGAGATATGTTTCTTGTTCCTCCTTTTCCTGCCTGGGAGTTGTCAATCAGTTGCTCCCTTCCTTCTCATCCATTTTATATTAGGTAGGATGGAGGAAATGGTCAAGACCACAGAGACCCTCGACTAAACATTATCCATGATTCTGACATTCAACCTGGGTACAGTAATTAAGAGTTTGAAGTTCTATTACATGGAAGAAAAAAATGAGCATACTAGGTGCAGAGTTTATTATGAGAAGGGTTATTTCAATGTGGACTACTGAAAGGGATTGGCCCATTCCAAGTCCACGCCCCTTTTTACTCATTTTCTCTATTAATGAGAATCAAAGTGAATATGCCAATTTCTAGCTTCCTTTAGCATGTCAGATAGCCTGTGACACTATTCAATATAACCTTATACAGGGTTTGCATTTTCGTTGTTTATCTGAATGCAAGGCAAATGAAGTGCCGGGAGGCCCACAGGCAGCTGCAACCCTGAGGACAGAGGCTGCACCAGGCATGCGCAGAGGAACAGAGCCCGCATGGCTGAGGTCAGGGCACCGCAGAGCCTCTGCACCTGCCAAGAGAGACCATGGAGTCAGGGCTCCCAGAAAATGCAGCAGACCCAACCATAGCTCTCACCCGCCTTCACCACTTACCAGCTGTGAAAACCAGGAAATTACTCAACCATGGTGACTCATTTTCTTGTATGAAATGAGAATAATAAACCAGAATTGGACAAATTAAATGTGAAAATCTAAGTGAAGAGTTTCAAATAAAACTATGCATAATAAGCACTCAGTAGATACTATCACCAGAAAGAGCAGTGGCATTATTATGAGGAAAGTTCTACCTCACTGACACTCAAAACATGAAAATATGAAAACTGTCCTCATCTATCAAATGAAATAATGATCTTAGACATTAAGTTGGAGACGGGACAGTAAAATATGTCCTTTGAGATATCACTGGTGGTACTATAAATTGGAACGGTTATTTAGGAAATAATTTGGTAAATGATCAAGAGGATTAGAAATATCTAAGTCTAGCAATTCTATTCCTGGGTGTTTAGCATAAAGAAGACTAAAAATTACCACAGAATTTTCAGGAAGATTTCAGGAAGATTTCAGGAAGATTTCAGGAAGATGTTAAATGCAATGCTACATACAACAGTGAAAATTTAGAAGTAATAGAAATATCTAACAACTAGAAATGATTAACTGTATTATAAAAGTTTTGCTGGAATACATGAAATATTAAAATCATTAAAAATATGTGACTGATGTAAATGGAAATACATATATCACAGGAAATACTGGTTCCATAATGGTACATAAAGCATGAGTAGAATATTCATGCAAAAGTAGGAAATTTACCAAAATGTTAACTGTGCTGATACCTGGTTTTGACTTTGTGGTAATTTCCCCTTCTATTTTCCTCTTTTTTACAAATTTCCTATCATTAAGAGTGTATCAAATATGCCTTTGGTGTAGGTAATGGAAAACTTAACTTGCTGAAACAGGATGAGCGTTCTTATATTGCAGCTCTGGGAAGCCCAGTGCAGGCTGGGGTCCAGACACACGGGGTGACTCCACACCATCCTCAGCACCCACCCCCCATCTCCACCCTGTGTCCTCAGCGCAGGCCTCCTCCACAGGTGGGTTCAACAACACAGCAGCCAGGGACACCCCGTGCCTGCCGGCTGAAACAGATCACTGAGAGGAGTGAGCAGACACAGGGCTGTGTTAGGAAGAAGGGGGCAGGTGAATTGACAGCAGTAAGGTCTTCCCAAAACTGCTACTACTTTTATTTTCAAAGTATGTTTATAGCTTCCAAGATTTTGAAAATAATTTATTTTATTGAAGAAAATTTGATCCTAGAACAATGAGACTATCATTGTTAACATTTTGATGCATTTTTAAAAAATCTAAACAATACAAATAACAATACTGCAGATAAATTATACATATTGAATCCTAGTTAATCCATTTAATTTGGGAATATGATTCTAATAGCTCAGTAACATTTTATCATATGGGAATAGCATCATTTATTCAGCCACTTCTCTCTTGTAGGTCATTTATATTAATTTCCTTTTCATTATTATAAATAATGTAGCAATTAATACTGCTGGATGTAATATTTCACCTGGTCTCTGATTTACTTCCTTATGATAGTTTCCAATAACTGAGTGCTGGATCAAACTTATTAAGGATCTTTTTATATATTGCCAAATGAACACATGCTATGTATTTATAATGAGAAAAAATCTAGAAAATATAAAAAGTGATTCATATTTGCCCTTATAACATCAGAAGCTGGTAAAAAAATTAGATAATATAATTAAAAATATTTTATAAAAACTAAGGCTTTGTAAAAAGATTTGTGTGTGTGTATGTGTGTGTGTGTGTGTGTGTGTGTGTGTGTGTTACTGGGGATTGAACTTGGGGACATTCTACCTCCAAGCTACACCCCTAGCCCTATTTTACTTTTTTATTTTGAAACAGGGTCACGCTAGGTTGATGAGAGTCTCACTACTTGCTGAGGCTGTCCTCGAACCTGCGATCCTTCTGTCTCAGACTCCCAAGTACTCGGATTACAAGTGTGAGCCACCACACCCCGCTATACGATATTATTTTGATGCAAAAAAAGAAAACTACTTGAAATTGCTTTATGACAATATCACTTATGACAATATACTCTGTCATCGCTTTAAACCACCATCAACACTGCATATCCTTTCTGGCATTACAAAAGAAGCATCACTTGGCTTAGTTATTGAAGTATTTTTACTCATAGCACTTTAATAATCTATTAATTAATTTTAAATTATTAAGTACTTAACTGTCCTATAAAGAAGTCTATGAAACCAGGAATATTCTAATATAACTTAATGTGAAGAGAAATACACAATCAACTAACATAAATGTGGTAAATAATACAATAATGCAAAGGACATTTCACTAGGAAACAGGAGAAAGAAGCAATTACTGTCTCCCTTTCTTCTATTTTGTCCTCGGCTTCAATCTCTACTGATTATTCTATTTCCTGGACTATTGCTCTTCCCTGTCCTGCCCTCTGACATTTGAGAAGGGTCATTTCCCGCCCACCTGTATGAGCTAAGAATCCGGCACTTAGCCAGTTGCCCTCCTAGCGTGTGTCCACTCACCCCAGATCACCTGACTTCAGGATGGATATGGCCTCCAGCACTTACCAGTGCCACCAGGACTCTGCCTCTGCTCTTCCAGACTGATGAAGCATTGATCTAATGCTCTTGGTGTCTAAGTTAAATTAGTAAAACTTCTTAAATAATGGGAAAGAGTAAGCCAAAGGTAAGGAGCTCAAGGGAAAAAATATATTCAATTCATATTACACGCTTAATATGTGCTAGTTACTTAGCAAAGAACAATAACTCACCCAGTATTATGCTCGGTGTGTTACTTATATTGAGGAAAGAAGGCACTTAAAACCCTTTGTGAACCGTATGGAAACAACTGCATCATGCTGATGAAAGCCGAAGAGGGTTTTGGGTACTGGAGAAAGAGCTTTCTACCTCTGAGCTACACCCCCAGCCCTTTTTATTTTGAAACAGGTTCTTGTTAATTTGCTGAGGGTCTTGCTAAGTTGCTGAAGCTGGCCTTGAACTTGAGATCCTCCTTGTATCAGCCTCCCAAGTACTGGAATTATAGGCATGTATCACCGCCCCCAGCTAGCCCAAGGGCATTTAAAAAAACACTTCTAGGGCTAACAATGTTCAGATAAATACAGCCTCAGGCCATTTATATTCCCTTTATGTTTGTGTGAGAATTTGGGGTTATATTTGTCCATGAATGACCAAGCAATAGACTTATTAACCCATCTACTTTATAAAGGCTCACAGGTCTCAAGTGTAAGTAATCCTTTTTCTGTTAGTGTGTTGCCCAGTTGCATCTAGATCCAACTTGTGTTATGTTTGCCATTTACAAATGTTTATGTCCTTTTAAGAAAGGAAATATGAAGAGCAACACAGCGAATGCCCCAGAGAGTAAAGATAATACAAATATAAATCAGACAACAATTAGGAAATTGAGAAACGATTCACGATTCATTTTGTAAGTTACTTATGTATTTTCTTGGTATTTAAATCTTTGGGAATTATTCATATTCAAATATAGAATAGCAATTTAAGAAAGGATAGATATTAGTGGTGGTAGCAGTAATATCTGCCACATAATACTCATTTTAATAGTGAAGTAAATGAAAAAGAAATTGTGATATTGTTTGATTCTTTCTTAAAAGGAAATTTCTTAGTCTCTCTATTGAGAAAGTTCAAATGTTAATTTACAGAAATATAATGATTTCACCATTCTAAAATGTCAAGAAGGTAATTTAAGAGACTTTGAACTGGAAGTTTAAGATAGCCACATTGAACTACATTAAAACCCACTGTGTGGCTGGGACTAGTTCTTAAACAAGAAGTTAACAATTGCAATAATAAGACACAGGCTTTAAAACTGACTTTCAACTATGAAAGGTCAGACTAGAATAACTAAAGTCCCATAAAATTAAACCAAAGAAATGAAACAAGCTGAAATAAAAGTTATAAAAGAATATGGTGGCCTGAATCTAGTGAATATATAGCAAAGATAAAATGGGATATTTTTTAAAAATCCTGCAAAATCCTCTGGGCTAACCTGATACAGTATATTTGAAACTATTTTTAAAACGCAGTGATACAAGAAAGACTCTGGAATCATATGTAGGTCTGGCATTAATGGATAAAGATGACAGGATGTTCACCCTTATAAAGTATTTGGACATACCATGTTTGATTAAAACGATGACACCATTTTTTTGTAAAATCTGATTATTTAATTTTGGCATAATAATGATTTATTATATACTAATATTTCAAAAATATTCTTTTGTGTTAATAAACCACTGCATGACTCAAGGTTGTGGACTATACGCAGGCTTTTGCTCCATACACCAGGCTGCTGTTGCACTGAAGGCAGTGGACTCCGTCGCGGGGATTGTAAGAGCCAGGGCTGCAGATCACTGTGAATAAAGAATAAACCAATCAGTACCACTTCCCTAAAATGCCTAATAAATTACCTTCATATGGAGGATGTATTATCAAAGAAGATTCTTTTATAAGCGTTCTTTATTTCTAATTGAGGTGAAATACACATAACAGAATTTACCACTGTAGCTCTTTTTAAATACACACCTCAGTAGTGTCAAGCACACTCATATGCACAACCAGTTCCAGAATTATTTTCATCCTAAAAATCTGCAACCCTAAACCCATTACATTTTATTTTAATTTAATTTAATTTTATTTTGTGGTACTGGGGATTGAACCCAGGGGCATTGTACCTCTGAGCTATACCCCCAGCCCAATTTTATTTTTTATTTTGAAACAGGGTCTCACTAACCCTATACCCATTTTAAAAATTCCCAGTTTCTCCTCTCCCCAGCCTCTGGCTATCTCCATTCTGCTTTCTGTTTCTATGAACCTGGCTACATTCCTCACAGAGGTGAAATTATATAATAAAACCTTTGTTTTAACTTTTCCTTCTAAGCCTGGCTCAGACCAAAAATAAGACCTAATATAATTTTACTGATCACACAAGGTTGAGTTTAAAGTTGAATGGACCATCCTTCAAGTTACAGCAGAAGCTACAAGAGGTCAACATACCAGGTGCAACCAAATGTGCTTCTAAGACATGTGCAAAGACAGCCCCTAATCTGCAAAGGGACTACAGTTTGTTTCTAATAACTGCCTTACTTTAAGTCCTATTTCTACCACTTGCTAAGTGCAATTTTAGAAAAATTACTAACTGAACTCAGCTTGATCATCCCTAATACAAACACAATGTGTATCATGAACATCTGACCATTGCTGTCTTTGCATGACAGAAAGTAAAGAAGGGCAGGAAGAAACCAAGACCAAATAGCATCTGCACTGATTGTAATAGTTGGTCTGGTTTGTCAACTTGACCCACCTAAGATCATGTGACTTTGGTTGTGTAACAGCAGATTGAACCGGAAGTCCTGCCCTAAATGTGGGCAGCAGGGTTCTGA
>PVJS01019235.1:0-33930 GCA_004027185.1 Glis glis | reverse complement strand
AGAGAGAGAGAGAGAGACAGGGATAGAGAGAGAGAGAGAGAGAGAGAGAGAGACAGGGATAGAGAGAGAGAGAGAGAGAGAGCGAGCGAGCTGAGGCTGGCCGCGAACCCCGGATCCTCCAGTCTCCGCCTCCCAAAGTACTGGGATTACAAGCGTGTGCCACCACACCCGGCTAAGAACCCCCATTTGAATGAGGACAGGTATTTGTACCCAGAGCCCAGAGCAGAAGAAAAGAATAGTTTAATTAATTCTATCAAGGTAGGGGCCAAACAAAAAAGAAAAAAAAGAAAAAAGAAATAAAGAAAATCACACACACAGCATTGAGGGAAAAAGATTTTTTTATTAATCTTTCTTCTTTAAAAAAGTTGATTTTTTTGTTTTTTTTCTTTTTTTTTAGGTAAACCTCTTTCTGCCTCCCTTCTCTCTGCCCTCCCTCCCTCTTAAAAATATAAAAATGTCCAGCCCCCAGATAACTAGAGTACAATAAATAAACAGTAAACACAAAAACATACTTTATTTGTTTCTTCTTTATACAAAATAAGGAAACTAGAAGCGTTCGACTTCCAAAAAAGTATAATATAGTACATCCTGACGGCTCAGCCTCCAGGCCCCCGGGGCAGGGAGGGTGGTCTGGGGGCCAGAGCCCAGCAACTTGGTGCCTCGCTCAGGGGCAGAGCAGGCAGGGTGTGCGGTGTTCGAGTCCAGCCTGGACCCTCCGGCTCAAAATAAGCAATAAGGTAGGAAGGGCGGGAAGCTGACCGCGGCCTTCCTGCAAAAGCTGACCTTGGAGCCGCAAGACTGGCCACCAGGGGGCGCCAGCTCGAAGGCGGATTCGGTGTCGCCCGTTCCAGTGGGCTCCTGCCTCGCTCCCTCTCCATCTTCTCTGGCTGCATCTTCCCTCATCTCCCTCTAGCTTCCAATCTCTCTTTTTCTTATCATCTTTTTTTTTAAAGATGGGGAAAGCAGAGCGAGAAATGAGATTACACTTGGATTGCAGAGAGGCGGGGAGGAGGGGACACCCCGTGGCCTCCGCCCCTTGGCCTCAACCCTCTCTCAGTGCACGGAGGTGGTGGGTGCGTGGGGGTCCGGGGGAGGCCGGGCGCGTGCTTGGAATCTCTTCGCCCTCCGCGATACTGACTTTGGTCCAAAGAAATTGCTCACGGCTGCCCGGAGAGCGCTGGCTGCTGGCTGGAGCTGCCGGAGAGCCCGCGGGGTGGAATTGGGGGGCGCCCAGCCGGCGTGGTGGTGGTGGGGCAGCTGCCGGGTGGGTGCGGACCCCAGAGAGAACCCCCGAAGGAGAGCCAGGCCGCGCGCATCCGCGTCCGGCGTTTTGGTTTCTGGAGGCTGCGTCCTGGCGGCGCCCTGGGGCGGGGCGCCTTACCACACGGCCGCCTCGTTGAGCTCCGGGTTGGGGTGCGACAGGGGTCCGCTGTAGCCGCTGGTGCCGCTCATGGGGAAGGGCGGGCTGGGCCCGCCGCTGAACACCTCTCCGGGCATGGGGTGCAGCGCGCCCGGCAGGCCCGGCTCGGGGCTCGGTGTGTCCGGGTGCGAGATCATGTCGGTGAACCTGGGGTTGTCCGCGGCGTGCGGGCCGGCCAGCGGCGGCTCCAGTGCGCCCAGCGGCGTGGAGCCGGGCCCCGACGCGGCCAGGAAGCTCGAGTCGGCCGGGGACTGCGCCTGCGACGGCGGGCCGTGCGCGAAGAAGTCGTAGTTGCCCCCGGGGGCGTAGTAGTCGCCTTGGTAGTCTGCGGGAGGAAAAGGGCAGCGTTGAGAGACGGCCAGGGCCGACAGGGACCCGCGGGACCCCAGGGAGGGGACCTGGAGAGCCCAGGGCCAGGGCGCGCGAGTGCGCGGACAGACGCGGCCAGGGCGCAGAGGCCCGGTGGCTGCGAGAGAGGGCGACGCGGGGGAGAGCGCGACTATGACCCGGGCAGAGGTAGAGGCCTGCAGAGACCCAGGGACGGGAGGTCTGCCCCCATAGAGGTGGCACAAGGCACGGCACACCCACGGAGAAAGCTTCGGGAGACAGACAATGAGAAACACCCACGGGCGAGGGGCTCAGCCCGCGAGAGACAATGGGGGACCCCGGCAGCGAGGGTGCGAGTCTTCAAAGTCACAGATTCCCCGGCGCGCAGAGATAGCGCGGCGACCAGAGACGCTGAGACAGCGACAGAGTCCAGTTAGGGAAAGACAGACGCGGACACAGACGGACAGAGACGGGGGAGAGAGGCAGAGGTGCAGAGTGAGAGGTGACGGAGAGGAGCCGCGGCGGGAGTCACCAGGCTGGGAGACGGGGCGGGGCGGGGGGAGAGGAGACCCAGGGACGCGGAGACCATGACAGGGTGCAAGATCCGGAGAGATGGAGGTCCGGCGAAGATTGAATCGAGGAGACCAAAAAGAGAAAGAGAGAGAGAGATGGGACTGCCACGGTTAGGGACACGCGGGGAAATAGCAAGGATGAATGTCGAAAGACTTAGGAGCGAGACAGGACGGGAAGGCGTTGGCGCCCAGAGACCGCAAGACCGCGGGCCGCGAGCTGAGTTGGAGGGACCCCCCGGCCGCGGAGGCTGAGAGGCGGGGAAGGAGCCGAGCGAGAGCGAACTGCGGACACAGAACTGCTCGGCCAGACGCCGAGCGCAGAGCGGCTGGCGGGTTGGGCTCAGGGCGCACAAGCTGGTCGTCGATCGCGCCCGGCGGCCCCGCGCCCTCTCCTCGGTCCCCGCGCCCCACCGACCCAGCGCAGTCCCGCGACCGTCCTAATGAATGCGGGATCGCTGGGCCCGGCGACTTGGGACAGGAGGAGGACGCGGACATGCGCGGGTGCCTGGGGTAGAGGCTCGATCCTCCAGTGTCAGCCCGTTTTGATTTGCCAAGACTCTTAGGTTCCAAACGTTTGGGGACATTGAGTCCTTTTGAGAAGCCGGGGATAGCCATGGGCTCTCCCCCGAGAAAAATACATAGAAGCGCATTCCTTCTCCCCCAAAATTCAGGGGTGCAGGGACTCCAGACCACACGCCCACCTTCCCTCAACAAATTACTTTTGCACCAACCCATGGCCTCCTTCCTTGATCTCTCCTGCAGGTTCTTAGCGACAGCCTGTCCCCCCCCACACACGCACACGCGCAGATAGGCCCCTCAAGAATGCGGTGGGGGATTCCATGGAGAGGAGCGACCTATAGCCCGAGCCGGTGACAACAGCCCGCTTTGTACGGCGGGAAAACCAGCGCGTCTAGAATCCAGAGTCTCTCTGCAAACTCACTCCCCCTGCCCAGTGCTGGAGCCTCGGTCCCCGGCCAGGTTCCGGACACCTCCCCCTTCGACGCCCTCTTTACTTCTCTAAATTCTGAAGTCTGTCCAAATTGGGGGTGGGGGTGTCCGGAGGCGCGGCTGGCAGAGAGTTTAGACAACAGCGAAAACGGTCGCCGGCTCCGTTTTTTAAAACCACGAATTCCATTCTCGCCGAAAGGGCAGCAGAAAGTGGAGAGGAGCGAATTTGGGGCCCGACGGGGACGGGGCTGAGGGCCGGCCGCGGGCCCCGGCGAGCGGGTAAACCCGCGAAGGCCGCCGCCCCCGCGCTGCGCGCCGCCTCCGCCCATATGGCGGCCGGGCCGGAGGTAATTGGAACAAACGCTGTCTGAAAGGGGCACAAAAGCCGCAGCTGGGGCTTTGTCCGCGCTCCCACGGGGAGCCGCCGGCCCCGCCGCCCGGCCCCTTTCTCGCCCGCTGCCGGCCGCCACCGCCGGGATCTCCCAGTGCGGATTAGGCGGGGCTGCCTCGCTGGGGGCTGGGGAGTCCTTCCCCCCCATTTGGGGAAAAGAGGGGGCCCGGGTGTCCTGCCCCCCATCCTGCCCAGCAAGCGCGCAGGGAGAGGCTGGATTGGTGCGGGGTGCGCAAGTCCTCCGGGGAACCTTGGTTAATTACCCAGGCGGGGAAAAATTCCGGGGCCGGTTCCCGCCCCCACCACGTCCCGGCTCTGGGCCGAGTTTTGTGCGGAAGGAGGCGAAGCCAGGGGGAGCGAGTGGAGACCCCGGGGACACGCCCACCGTCCGGACTGTCCGGTTCTGAACCTGCTACCGCACAAAAAAGCACAGGTTCGCGTTTCGCCCACAATTTCCAGGAGCCTTGGCTGCTATCTCTAGATCTAACCAGCCCGGTCTCCGGATGCCTCCGGCCGGTCACGGGCTTCTCTAACCTCCCTCCTGGATCTGCCAGGACGCCTGCCTCTCTCCCTCCCCGCATTGTCCCTGATCCACTTTTTAAAAGGAAGTCACCTCTCGCAAACTGGGTTACTAGCCCAGAGCAGGCACGCAGCCACCCGGAGGCAGGGGTGCCTTTCAGATCGGGCACCGGGGAGCTCCCCAAGTTCGGAGGCTCAGAAATAAAAGGAGAGCGGTGGTGCCCGGAGCAAGGACCTCAAAAAACAGGATGGGGGAGCTGGGATGGTGGCGGGGTGTTGGGTCACCAAACCCGAGGGAGGGAAAGGAGGGGGAGGGAGAGAAGGGAGGAGAAACCGGCTGAGCCAGGAACACCAACTTCCAAATTCCCCCACTGAAAATTGGGGTTCAGCAAGCTCCCGGGACCCAAAGACAGAAAGTGGACATCTGGACATCCCCAGTCTAGACAAACCCCAGCGGGCCTGGGCTGGAGGGTGGGTCCAGCGCACCGGCAGCATTTGGGCTAAGAGTGCGGAGGCCAGCCTCACCCCCACCCCCACCTCCACACCAGGGGACAAGAGTCATGTCCTGCCGAGCTAGCCAGCTGCGTTCTGGAGTGTCACCCCAGTATCCCAAACACACTCCCAGGTTTTGCCAAGTACACAGTACAAAGGTGGGGGGGGGCAGGGGCTGCATGTCCCAGGTGTGGGTACTTGTGAATTTGCAAAGTCGGTGTGACAGGGGACTGTGTGCGTCGTGGGTCTGTCTTTCTGGGTGTCTCAGTGTGTGTGGGGGGGAGTGGACTGTACCTGTGTGTGGCTGCATGTCACTGAGTGTGTCTGGATGCGGGTCTCTGAGGTCTCCCGGCACAAGCACCATGTGTCGGGCTGCACTGAGGGTGTCGTGTCTGCATTTGCATCACTGTACGGGGGTGCGCGTGTGTGTCCGGGAGGTATCTGTGGGTGGCTGTGCAGGTGCTGATGTGTGTCTGTCCAGGTGTGCCCTTGATCCTGTGTCCTCGGTGAGGGGGGGGGAGAGGGGTGTTCCCCCGTGCCCAAAGCGCAAACAGCCCGGGCCAGTGCGCCCTCAGCCCCAGAACGGTGCGGGCGGAGGTGTGTGGGGGGCAGCGCGTCCCGGGGCGTCCCTTACCTCCGTAGTAGGTGTAGGGGGTGGACCCCAACATCTCAGACTCGTCCAAGCGGCCGCCCAGCGGACGCATGCGCCGCGGACTCCGGAAGAAGGCGTGTCTCCGGGCGCCCAGCGCGCTCAGCTGTTTCATCCGGCGCTCTTTGGACCGTCGGTTCTGAAACCACACCTGGGACCGAGGAGGGGGCTGTGAGCGCGGGGTCGGGGGTGCCCTCCCCTCCTCCTCCTGCCCGGGCTGCCCCTGCTGGGTCCTAGCGCCTCTTGCGCACCAGGACTCCCCGGAGGCGGGGGCCGGGCCGGATTAGGCCGGCAGGGGTGGAGAGGGGCTTCGGCGAACCAGCCAAGGGTGAAGGATTTCGCGGACCCGTGGGGCGACTCATAAAGACCCGGGCTTCCTGGTCCTCGGCTTGCCGGCGGCCTGACGGCTTTATAAAGGCCTCCCGCCCGGCAAAGCTCTCGCCTCGGATCCGGCTATGGAGCCGGGCTCTGGTCGTCTGTCTGTCTGCCAGAGCGTCCGCCAGGAGCACCTCTTTCTCTGCTTGGAAAATGGGGGGAAAGGCGGGGTTCTGGGCCTTAGACAGGCTAAAAACCTTCGTTGAATAGGGCAGGGAGCAGAATTCAGAGAGGTGAAGTGGCCCGGTCCAAAAATTGCATCTCCAGGACAGCAGGGCTGGGCAGATCTTTTGGCTCAAAGTGTCCCCCCTCCGGGGGTGCCCGGCTGTCCCTAGACCAGAAGAACCCTGCGCGTTCTTGGACAGGAGGCCGGGGGGCGGGAGCTGGGGCCGGGGAGGGTGGGGAGGAGGATCCGACCCCGCGCACCTGGATGACCCGCATGTTGAGGCCGGTCTCCTGCGCGAGCTGCTCGCGGATGTGGCGCGTGGGCTTGGGCGTGGCGGCGAAGGCGGCCTTCAGCGTCTCCAGCTGCTTGGCCTTGATGGTGGTGCGCGGGCCGCGCCGCTTGGTGCCCGAGTTCTGCTCCTCGTTCTCGTTGTTGGCGGTCTCCTTGTCCGACGACGTCGAGTTGTCTGTCTCCTTGGGGTCGTCCTGCAGTGGGTCCTGGAGGTCCGGGGACAAACTGCGGTCCGTACAGGATGACACTGCGGGCGGACGGGTCGGGAAGGGGCAGGGGAGTCAGCGGCGGCGGCCCGGCGCCTCTCCAGTCCAGGGGCCGGTTCCAGCCGGCCCAGGCTACCGCTGGCCCCCCGCTGGGTTCCCTCCCAAACCTGCCACGGCCCCTCCCCCGGGACCCGGCGCCCGCCCACTCTCTCCAGGCGGGGCTGGGCCTTTGAAAGGGCCCTTCTCAAGCCCTCTCTGCATATCTCAACTAGTGCCCGGGCCTGAAGGGTACGCTCTGCGAAGAACTTGCCTTGCTGGAGAGAGGACGGGGAAGGGGACCCACATACACCCTTTCCCATCCCCTTCGCCCCCTCTCCTTCCTCGAAATCCTAGCTAGCGTCCTCCCAGCACACGTAGAAATTACCGGGACCTCAAATGACACCCGGGGAATTTTGCAGTTCTGAATAGAGGGAGGGCAACTTGGAAAGGGCTCTCTAACGCCCACTCCTTGCCCTGGCAGGTGAGCCAGGGTGATGAGTCTTGAACCCAGCACAGACGAGCCCAAGGGGTACGTAGAGAGTGCCAAGCAGGAGAGGGTGCCAGGGCCAAAGCCAGGGATGCGCAGAGGCCTACCCTACCTGAGTTGAGGCTGCCTTCTTTGAGGCTGGAGGAGCTCAGGTAGTCGTCCTTGCACACAAATTTGTTCTCGTCGATGACGTACAGTTCTTCTCCCGTGGACAGCTGCTTGTTGCACACCATGCAGGTGAAACAGTTGAGGTGAAAGACTTTGCTCCGGGCCTTGCGCACCAGGTCGCTGGGCGAGATGCCTTGCGCGCAGCCGGCGCACTTGGTGCCGAAACGCCTGCGGACACAGTGACCTGTCACTGTGAGCTGGGCCGGGTGTCCATTCCCCTCCCGCCCCTGACCTCTTCCCGTCTGCCCTGGCTTCCCAGAAGCCTCAATTTTCACATCTGTCAAATGGAACCCTAACTCTGTCCTCCCTAGCCAGAGCAGGAGAAACCAGATACATGTCCCCGGCTGTTCTTGGGCTGGGACCGCCATGTCTCTGGTAGGTTGATTTCGTCTCTGCTGAGCTATGAAAGAGCAAGCAGGGGGTGCAGCCCGCAGCCAAGCAGGGGCTCAGTGTGCCCAAGATGCCTCCCTGCCCCCTGTATCCTGCCAAGAACTGCTGGGGCTGCTCTGGGAGCCCATGCCTCAGAGTCCGTGGAGGGTTTAAAGCCAGGCAGCCGGGTTTAGACCTCTTCCTGGCTTTGCCTCTTGGATCCTTTTTAGTTTTAAGGCCCAGGTAGGGCCAATCTGTCTAGCCAGCTGGCCCCAGCAGCAGGGGTGGGGAGCCTCTCTCTGGGGTTGGGCTTAAGCAAGAAGGAGGAGACCTGCTACTGATTCCTGGTGCTAACTGGGAGCCTTTCTGGTCACCACCATGGGACCGGCTGGATCTACCCTGGAGCTGGGGACTGCAGGGCCCCAGAGGGGTAGACTGTGGAAAACAGAGACTGAGTTTCAGCACCCCCACACACCTTTGGCCCTGCGAAGGAGCAGGAGGAGTTCATCCTGAACCCCCGCATGGCCAGGATGAGGGGGTCACTCAAGCCCCCTCTTTCCCTTCTTCCCGACCTAGTTTCTTTTCTTTCTTCCTTGGGCTCAGGGAGAAAGAGGTCTCCCCCAGAATGGGTGCCACAGAACCCCAAAGGGAGGGGCGGGGTGCAGGCTAGGGACAGGGAGAGGGCTCAGGGCTCTGGGGATCCCATGTCTACTCACACCCAGGTCTCTAAACAGGGTGAATTTGGGTGACATTGATGTAGCGAGGGCATTAGAAGCCATAAGTCACTTCTGGCCTTATCCGGCAGCGTAATTGGCCATATACACCTTATCAAAAATCATTAGGCGCTTTGCAAGCTCCACCACATTAGGGGCGTTGGGCCTCCGGGGCCGGGGGAGTTTACACGTGTTAAGGTGCTGCTGACATTTTCTCCTATTCAAATTCCCTGGTGCCGAGCGCTGGGCCCCGGGCTGCCTTTCTCTGCGGCGCTAATCATGCCCCCCTCCCTCAGCGCCAGGAATTTGCACTCACAAAGCCGGCGCTGGGTGCCCAGAGGAAGCCGGCAGGGCTAGGCTGACCCCGAATCACACAGGCCTCCAGCCTGTCTCTCAGCATTTCCCAGCTGGGGAAACTGAGGCTCAGAGAAGTGGTCAGTCCTGGCTTGCGGGAGGGCCCAAACAGATTGGGGAGTAGGTGACACAGCCCAGGTTAGACCCCAAAGATCCCGTTCTCAGCTTCTATTTTGCTTGTGCTTTTCATCATGGGAGAAAATGTTTAAGGGGGGTGTGGGGTGGGTGGGCAGGAGTAGGTTCCCTGTGTCTTTAGCCCCGGGGACCTTCCTGGCGCGGCTCCCTCCGGAGCTGGGAAGTTTCTGTTTGTCCAGGAGGGTACCCTCTGGGCTTAAGCATTCTGCTGGGAAGGAGGAGCCTCCAGGGACCCCTAACTCCAGGGAAAATCGTAAGGAGCTTTGAAGCCTCGTCCCGGGGTCGCAGCGTGGAGAAGGGCAGAGACCGGCAGAGAGCAAGTTTGTCCGGCTTCCTCCCTCTACCCCACTCCTGCAGGAGCAACAGAGGCAGAAAAAGCAGCCACCTCCGTCGTCCGCCTGGGCTCGGGCCCTTCCCGGACGCAGGACAGGACAGGACCGGACAGCAGAGCGCTGCGCGCCCCATCTACACCCCTGAGCCCGGGAGGCTGGGGCGGGGAGCCTGGTCTCCCCGACCCCGGGCGGGCCCTGCTGAGGCGCGGGCAGGGCGGCTCGCAGGCAGCAGGGCGGCGGGGCCTCTTACCTGAAGAAATCATTCTTGCAGTAGAGCTTGCCCTCGCGCGAGAAGCACTTCTCCGAAAGGTTGGTTTTGCACTCGCAGCACTGAACGCATTTGATGTGCCAGGCTCGGTCCAGCACGTTCAGCAGAAAGCGGTCGAGGATGGGCCGCTCGCAACCCGCACAATGCACCATCATAGCCCCGCGCCCCGGCGGCTCCGGCCGCCTCGCCCTCCCTCTGGGCCGCTGGCCCTCGGGCCTCCGGGCCCCGCCGCCGCCGCCGCCGCTCTCCGCCTCCTGCTCGGCCGCCGCCGGAAGAGTCCGGACCGGACCACGACTCAGCCGGTCAAGTCCTTGGACGATCTCTGGCCTGGCGCGGGGCTGCCCAGAGCGGGGTGCTGGGGGCGGCGCTCACACCCTCATGCCCCGGGCGGCGCGCCCCGGCGCTCGTTCCGGGCTCCCCAGGTGTCTCCGGAGGCCGCTGGCCCAGCGGCTTCCCCCGGTCGCGGCGGTGCGGGCACTTTCCCCCACTTTCAAGCGGTCCCGATCCTCATCTTTGTCTGGCAGGCGCCTAATTCGCGCATCCTTATTCAGATTTGGTGACGTGGCGCGGCACGTAGGGGGCCCGGCGGCCAATGGGCGCGCCGTGGCCATGGCAACCTCTTAAATTTATAGCATATCTAAATTGGCCACAGCGTTGCGGTCCGGACAGAGCAAAAAAAACAAGGCATGAGTATTGTTGAGTATTAGCTTCTACCTGGTTCGGAGGCTAAGTAAGTATTTACCTTCCAGTTTGGGGCTGGGGGGACGGGGGCGCGCCCTACGAAAACCGAATCTCTCCTCTTCTCTCTCTCTCTCTCCGCAAATATTTGGGGATCAGGGTTCCAAGGCCTAGTCGCGGTGGGACCTCCCACCCCCTTCGCCGTCCACGGGAACTTGTAGAAGTTGCCTGAGGCCGGGAGTGCTCGGCCGGCCCGCCAACACCTCCCCTGCCCAGCCCCCACCCTGCCCAGATTAAACTCCCGTGCCCCTGGGGTCTCAGCCCTGGCGCTGCGACTCCGGCGGTTCTCCGGACCCTGGTTTCCTTTGTCATACACCGGGCTGGGGCCCAGCCGGGCCTTTCTCATGGAGAGAGTGGAGGCCGCGCGGCTCGGGTATCCCACCCCCCACCTCCCGCCTGGCTGCAGGGCCCCAGCCCAGGCCCAGGTTGGGCGGGGGTGGGGTGCGGTGTCATCTGGCCTGGTTCCGGACTCTGGGGTTTCAGGCCTGAGCGCAGGCAGCGCTCCCCGGGCTCTGGGAGAGGTGCGGAGAGGCGGGAGGTGGATCCCGGAGGGGTCTCAGCCATTACCCCTTCTCTCCTTTGCTCGCCACACCTTCTAGATTCCTGGTCAGCCAGCAGGGGCACGGAGGTGAGTGGGTGGCAAAGCCGAAGCAGGGAGCTGTTCCCACTCGCCCGCCAGCGGGGCCCAGCGTAAGTTTGGCCTTGGTAATTAGCAGGAGCAGCAGCACGTGTGTCCCCAGCTCTGCGGGGCGCTGAGGTCGTGGGGGGTGCTGGCGGGTGTGTGTGGGCCTGAAGGGGAGGGGAAGGAACCAGGCTTCTTTTCTGGGGACCGTCCTGGTCTGACTCCAAGCTGGGGAGACTGGGAATGTAAGGTTTGGGTATTTGTTCGCTCTTGGGAAGAGGGCTGACCGGATAGGGCCTGGGCCCACGGGTGGAAGCCAGAAATGTGTGTGCCAAGACTTGGCTGTGAACGTTTGTTTGGGTGTATTTACTGAGTTTGTTAGTGTATATTTGCTGTTTGAGAATCCCATTGCTTTCATCTGTTTCGAGTGTGTGAGTCATCAACCCTGTGCGTGCATTTTGGTATGTATATTTTGTGCGTGCAAATTTGCATGTTTATATTTGCGTACGGTCCTGCCCGTGTTTGTGTGCATTAACGTGTGCATTCTAATCTGTTTCAGTCCGCGTGTGCATATGCGCGGATGCTTACTTGAGATGGCACGCGGACGTGAGGGTGTTTGCACGTGCAAGTGTGTATCTGTGTGAGATGATTTCTGTATGTGTGCTAACACTGATCTGAACTTAAGGTGTACTTAAAAAAATCTGAATGTGTGTGTTTGCGTGTGGGTGAGCCTGTGTGACTGAGCGCTGGGTTGGGTGTGTTTGTAAGTACAGAATTGTGTAGATCCGTGTTTGTGTGTCAGTCGCTATGTGTGTGCCTGCCTGTGTACATTCATCCAGACAGTAGATTTTTGTTTATATGACTCCTATAGGTTTTTTGGGGGGCGTGTTTGCATTTGTGTATGTTTCTAGCAGTTTCTTTTCCTTCAGAGACTGAGAGCAGCAAGATTTTAGAGATGTTCACTTCCCCCCTTGCTCCTCTGCACCGTCCCTCACAGTTTCTGGGGGGTGGTGGTCTCTCTGGGGACAGGGAATTAATGGGTGCTGGCCCCTGGGTGAGGCATGAGCCTCTGGAAAAGGGGTCCCCAACCCAGGCAGCTTCTGTTTGTGGGGACGGTTCCCGCTGCCATCCTCTAGCCCATCGGGGGCCAGGCATCTACACCGCACAGTGGTGAGGCTGGCGAGGGCCCGGCTCAGCCAGGCACCAGCAGGTGAAAGGATCCCCTTGGCCTCTGAGGCCCAGCCAGAGGCTCCGAGAGCCTCGGATGAATCTGCAGTTGTGGTAGCACCTGGCCCTGCCTGCCTGGGGCGTGAATGGTCCTTGAGCTCTGGCGGGGCAGAGATGAAAGAAATAAGAACCCGGGGAGAGAGGCCCCAGTCTCCGCAGAGGCGAATCGCGCTGCCTCTCGGTCTTTGTCTTACTGAGGCTTTTCTGTCTCTGGGTTCTCATCTCCTCTCTTATCCTCAGCATCTGTTCTCTTTCTCTTTCTCTTGCCCTCTGTTTCTCCCTCCCTTTCTTTCTTTATTCCTCTCTCTCTCTCTCTCTTTTTGTTTCCCCCACCCCCCGCCTCTCTGTCGGGGCTTCTGAGCCCAGCATCTGGCTCAGCGCTGTGGGTGATGCTCCGAATTGTGCACCGTACAGATTTTGGGGTGTGGGGAGAAGACTTACACCCCCACACTCCACAGTCATTAAACTTCCCATCTGCCAGCCGTTTCCACTCCAGACTAGGCACACGAGTCCACTCAAGAGCTCCAAGGAGCAGGTCACTGCTGGGGGCCTGTTTGCCCAGCTCCATCTGACTTTCAGACAAACCCTCCTGTTCTCTTCTTCTGGGTGTGGTTAAATACCAGTGCACGGCCCCGGCCCCAGCCACTGTGATGCAGGCCAGGGAGGCTGCAGAAACGAGGAACAGAAACCGAGAGAAGCCGCCCAGCTCTCCCCAGCCTGGGCTGAATCCCTGGTTGCAAGAGATAAAGGTTCTACTTCCAGAAGCCCCAGTGTGACCTTCCACCTCTGGTAGCAGAACTTGCTCCGGTTGCAGCCCATGCCCCCCCTCCAGGGCCACCCTTGGGGGGCTTTGCCTTCCGTACGGTGCAGCCCCAGTTCCAAAAACCCTTCTGCCAGCCAGGCTGCCCTGGAAATCTGTGCCGCCTCCTCCAGTCCACCACCTTCCCCGGTGCACAGCGTCTGAAAAAAAGCCAGCAGACCAACTATTAGATGCGTTCTCCTGCCCTAACAGCGCTAACAGATGGCGACCAGGCAGCGAAATCCCCTCCTATATGTAACTAATAAACCGCTTGTGTCTTAACAGGGTAATGCATGGAGACGCAATGTCACTTATACAAGATGTTGATGGAATTTACTATATAAAAATCTTCCTCCTAGAGTAAGGAGTATCAACATTACAACTCGACAGACGGCGGCGGGATAAGTAAAACAGACAAAAGACAAACAAGATAATAATCTGTTTTCAATCACTTAAGCCCTGTAGAGTTAGTAATACGCGGTTTGCATATTCCCCCTTGAGTTTGGTAATTAATTACTGGCGAGGAGGCGCACACCCGCCCGGAGTGCGAGTTTTAAGGCGAGCCGAGGTGGGGTGTGGGGGTAGGTACCCACCTTCCTCCACTTCTCCCCGCCCAGGACACCGGGCAGCGGCTGTGGATCGCGCTTCGGGCGTTTGGAGCTCCTCTTCCCTCGCTGGAAAGGGGACATTTTAGTTAAAACTCCCTATTTCTCTCTGAGAAGTCTCTGGCCTGGGGGGTTCTGCAGCCGAAGCCCAATAGGGACTTCACAGGCGGCCTGAGTTTTTCCCGGTCGATCTAAGGCACCCCCTCCATTTGAATGGCCGCATGTGACCTGCTTTTTTTTTGGAGAACGTGCGCTCTGGGGCCCGTGGTGGCTGGGGACACCCAGGAGGTACCTCTCGCCCTCTTCTCCCTTTAGTATCTTGGGGGAAGCAGCCGGTCCTCTCCGACTTCCATCAGTACCGCCTACCCCCCCCCCCCAACACGCATCCTCACCCCACCCCAAGAGCCAGAGCGCGGCTTTAACATTAAACAAACGCAGCGAGCGCCTCGGAGCTGCGCTCTCGGCCGGGTCTGCGCGGCGGCGGCGTTACAAATTGTAAATTTAAATTGCTCGCCGGATTCATTACCTCCCCTCTTTGATTTCAGCCAGCCGTGAAAAATTATACTGGTGTACCACTGAGAAACTGTTTTGCCGCAAAGAGCCCGCGCCTAATCACTGGCTTTCTCCCTCCGACAAAAGTGTAATTATTTTGTTTGGGGTGTAAATATAGGCCGCGCCGCGCACACACACTCAACGTCCCGCCGCGCCGCCGCGCACGGCCCGCCGCGGAGAGGAAGCTGCCCCCGCATAGCGGCGGGCGTGGGGCTGGGCCCCGCCGCCCCAGCTCCGAGGACAGCGGCGGGTTTGACGCTCGGGCCAGACCCAGCGAGCCGAGCCGGCCGACCGGGTCCCCAGCCTCGGTCCTCTGGAATTCGGGTTTGCCCGAGGACGCTGGTACCGTGTGCACCAAAGCAGACCGGGTGCCCACCCGCGGGGTGTGATGGATGGGGCAGGGCGCCGGCTCAGGTCTAGGCACCCGCGCAGGGATGCCGGAGAGATGGCGAGGGTGGGCACGGGGTGGGGTGGGACCGGAGTGGACCAAGGTTCTGGGTCCCGCCGAAGTGGGCCGGCTGGAGGGTAGCTCCGAGCCCAGGCGGGAGAATGTCCCGGGACTGGGGGGAGCCCTGGCAGGCGGGGGCCACTCGGTTCGTGTACCCCACTCTCGCAGCACCGCGGACTATTTGGTTTCCAGAACATCTCTGCGGGGCGCAGAGCCTTCCTGTCAGTTGAATCGCGCACGGCTTAATTAACGGTCTCGTTAACTGGGCAGGCCCGACCTGGGACGTTTAATCAAAAAGGCAGGGAATCCCTCCTCTCCCTCTCTTCCCCCATCTCTTTTTCCCTCCTTCTTTCCTTCCATAGGAGAGTTGCAGGAGATGGAATTAAACCAAACAATGGCGCCCTTCTATAAGTTTTTCCCTTCCCCAAGATTTTCTCTCTGGCATCAGGAAACGGGGGTTTCTGAGTCTGAACTCAATACAAGGCCTGTATCTGGACTGGAACTTTAAGAGGGCTGCTGGCATCGCAGGTTCGCAGCCAGCCTCAGCAACCTCACCAGGCCCTCTGCCACTGAGTGAGACCCCGGTTCAAAATAAAAAATAAAATAGGGCTGGAGTGTAGCTTAGAGGTAGAGTGCCTCTGGGTTCAATCTCCAGTAAAACACACACACACACACACACACACGCACACACACACACACACACACATGCTGCTGAGTCAGCTTTTCCGGGTGGGAGCCCTTCCAGGCCCTGCATCTCCAGATGAGAGCAGGTGGGAGGAACATTGACCATTGACTGAGCCTGAATCCAGCTCTGAACTGAGTGGTTCATGAGCACTCCCCAGCTCAGAGATTCAACAGCCCAGGGCAGAGAGTGAGGCCCCCTCCTTTCTTCCCGCAAGCCCCCCCCCATGCACCTCCAGAGGTCCCACCCAACAGCACAAGCAGGGTTACACTCCACTGTTGGGTGCTGAATTCAGGCTCCCGTCCCTGGGAAGGTCTAGTTCAGGGCTGGACCCTGCGGGACAGAAGGGCTGGGAGTGACAGCGGGAGACGTGCAGTCTCCCAACATGTGAAGGAAACTCTGACGGTTTTGTTCAGAGAGGGAGACCCCCACGCTTGGCCCAGAACAGCTCTGCCCGGGCCTGATGAAGCGCAGATTCCAGGCAGCCAGTGCACCGGACCGTGGGGTCGAGCGGAACAGGGCTGGAATTCTCATCCTCGCCCCGCGGGTCTGGGTGGAGGTGGTCCAGTCCTTCCACATCCAAGGTGCAGATGAGGCTGCTGCCTGGCCTCTCTGGCGGGGCTGAGAGTACCTGCCCATGGAGGCCCCCGCCCCGACCTGGGAACTATATAGGTCAGAAGGTGCCGGCCACTGTACTCCATCTCTGAAGCCCCAAAAGGAACGCTTTCTGGGGACCCCACATTTTTGAAACAAGGGCCCCCAGACTTTCTCATCTCTCTGCCTGTGGCCAGCTAGTCTGCGCCCATGTGAGTCCTCATGTTGGTTGCTCGCTGTTTTCTAGGTCTTTTTTAAAATATTGGTTTCAATAGCACACACATTTTTCTCTTTCTCTCTCTTTCTCCTCCCCTCCCCCTCTATTCTCTCCCACTCCCTCTCCCCGCCCTTCCATATCCCACCTTTTTGTTAGCCTAATATGGGTTCCTTTAGAATTCGCCCGACTTTGGCAGCCTGAGCTGTGTGTGTGTGTGTGTGTGTGTGTGTGTGTGTGTGCGTGCGCGTGCGCGCGTGTGTGTATTTCTCGGTTGCTAATGATTGTGTGTTGATAGAGTAATGCGGTGGCCTCATTAGCCTTTGTTTAGAAGGTGTTAAAAGGGAAATCTGCATCGGAAAGCAGCGGTTTACACAGCAGCCCGGCTCGACACCGCAGGCCACAGCAGGCTTGGGGGAGGAGGGCGGGGCGCACCCCCGTGCGCACCCTCCCCCAGGCGCCCACCGCCGCGGATCCCGGGAGGGGGGAGGGGACCAGGGAAGGCGACCCCAGCTCCTTCCTCCTAAGGCGAGTATGTTACCCGCTGCGCCCCTTTTGCTCCGCGGGGACCTCAGCAGGAATCGGGCTTTCTCCAAAACTCCTTGGAGCAGCTCATCTGGGCGCGGTGGCCTTTCTCTCTGGGGGTTTCTTGGGGCGGAGGATGGGGAGGGTGGAAGGCTGTTTGGGAAAAAATTCCAGAGATTTTTTTTTTTTGAGGGGCGGGAGAGAGGTACCTTATTTTAGAGGCGGATACAAATCAATCCGCAGCGACTCGGGTCTACTGGCTGGTTGGTTGGTGGCGATCTCCTAGCGCCCCCGATGCCCAACTGGGGGGCCCCAAGCTTCAGAGGTCTTCAAAGAAGCCTTCCTTTCCTCCCAACACCTTCGCAGAACCCTTGTGGGAGGTTCGTTCTTTTTTTTTCATACTGGAGATTGAACCCAGGGGTGTTGTATCTCCAAGTGACACCCCCAGCCTTAAAAAAAAATTTTGTTTGGTTTTGAAACAGGGTCTCGCTAGGTTGCTGAGAGTCTCGCTAGATTTTTCAGGCTGGTCTCGAACCTGCGATCCTCCTGTCTCAGCCTTCCAAGTACTGGGGTTGGGGGGGTTTCTTCTTAAAGTTGCTTTTCTATTCTATCCCTGCCCTAGGGCTCCACTTCGAGAACGAATTCCGGGAGAATAAAATCGTAGCTTGTCTGGCCTACTTCTCTAAAGCGTGGTAGAAGCGTGTAACTTGATCGACCTCAGGCTAGTGTGTGTGTTTGTGCTAATGTAGGTGGGTCTAGGATTTGGAGAAGGAAATTCACAAGACCCCGGCATCTTCCACACCCTGGGGAAAGCAAGGTTTCTGACTGAGCAGAACATGAGAAGAAATCCTCCCCACCCCCCCTTTTAAATCCTGGATCCTACGAAATGACCCAGAAAGAAAAATGTGTTGAGCAGCCTCGGTGGGGAGAGAGGAATCGCTGGCATATTCGTGCGGGGAAGACGGACAGGTTCCGGTTGTAGCACCATCGTCACCTTTTTAATTTTTCCCCCCCGGGATATGGTTGCATCGGAAAAAAATGCTTTCTCAATTTTTTACTCCTCCAATTTTTGGTTTTCCCTGCCCTGGATTGGAGGTTGCGGGTTTTGGGGTTCAGCTCAGCTAGTGGGGTCTTTCTTAACCTCGGACATGCACCTCCGGAGCCTTGGACACCGCTGCTTTTGTTGTTTGTTTGTTTATCTGTGTGTGTTTTATGGGTTTTTTTTTGGGTCAAAGGCGAGGCGTTGTCTAGGGACAAATCGTGGGCGGCTGGGGCCTGGGGCAATGGCAGCAAAACGAATTTCAAATCCAATCTGAATCCCCGGCGCCCAACACCCACCCCAATACGGTGTAGACAGAGTCGAGGTTCCGCGGAAAGCCAAGCTAACCTCGCCTCCCCCACCCCTATATGCAGTGGGATGGGATCCGGGCCAAGTTCGGAGGATGCGGGGTAGGAAAAGCTTCGACCGCCCTCTCTGCTCTCGGTGTCTTTCTTTCCAAAGCAGGTTTGTTGGAGGTGGCAGGGCCGCGCCCGCGGTGGCTGCAGGCTGTGCACCGGCGCCGGAGTTTGGACCTAGACAAAGGCGGGAGCTGTCCGCGGTGCTGAATCCGCGCCCGCCGCGGGGGCAGCGGCTGCTTAACCAGCCCGCTCCTCATTCCTCCCCTCGTGTTGCTTCTTCGCTGGGAGACTCTTGGCTTTCTTTGGGTGGAATTCACTTTTTCTTTTTGCCTCTCCTTAGAACCGTGTCCAGTTCACAGGCATATGTACGCGAGCACACATACACACACATTTTGTCCAGAAGAACAAAATGATTGGTTAAAAAAGCGATTTCTCCTTTCTTAAATTATTGTTTATTGTAATTGTATTCTATAACAGACACGAGTATCTGTTTCCGCCCCCAAAGAAGGGGAAATGGATTTTAAAAAACAACAGAATGAAACCGTAAACAAATACCGTGGATCTGTCCTTTGATTTATTCTAAAAAAGAGGCAACAAGAGGTTTAGTTTTGAAAAAAAAATTTTTTGTGGTGTGTGTGCAGTACTGGGGATAGAAACCAAGGGCATTCTACCTCTGAGCTGCACCCCAGCCCTGTTTTATTCTTAATTTTTGAAACAGGGTCTCACTAAGTTTCTGAGGACCACACCAAGTTGCTGAGGCTGGACTCGAACCTACAATCCTTCTGTCTCAGCCTCTCAAGTACTGGAATTGCAGACATGTACCACCACGCCCAGCCTGAAAATTTATTTTTGGGAATACTGGATCCCTGACACTTTTAACTTCTTGGGTAGAAAAATGTTACCACTGGGGAAGTTTGGTGGCCCGACTCAAGGACAGACAGGTGAAACAGTTGCCTATGAGAAGAAAGATGGTTTGTGAGGGTCAGAGTGACAGACATTGAGTTGACTTCCCCCTTTGGGGGCAGGGATGAGACCTGCGAGGATAACAATCTTTGGGATTATAGAGAGGGAAACGATTCCTTTGGGCAGTTTGGACACAAAAGGGTTAACCTAGTGCTTTCTTTTCTGCACATCCTTGGTGTTATCTAGATGCCTGGCATGGTGTAGAGCCAAGTATCCATTCCTCTGTTTGAATTTGTATGCAGCACTTGTCTAGGGAAGTTTGTGCAGGGGAGAAAAATAATTACATACTCTCTCCCTGGGGCAGAGCACCCATTTTCGTGCACAGAGGCCTGTTCCTATTTCCCCTGGTATCTCATAGATACACAGCCTCCCAGGGAGCCCTGACACCCTGGGGCCACCTCTTCCAGGGGGTCTTCTCAGTACCCTTCAAGCCTCCCCACTGCAGGAGTGTCAGCTGAATTCAGTTGTTAGCATCACCAATATATATGGGGAAGAGTCCCATGAAATCAATGAAATGTAGTTAGTCTGACCCCCCACCTGGACACTGTAGAGCTAATTTGCTCTTAAAGGTAGAAGAATGAGAATTCTCAAACCATAATGATTTGTAATGAGGGGTTGCATCTTTGGGTTCAGAACAATGGCCTTTTGGTTCCTGCAGAACCAACTGCTACCTTCTTACTCAAACACCCTCCCATCTTTAATTAAAACCCAAAGAGGTCATCCCTTTGGACCATGGGCCTTTCGCCTTTCAAAATGCCACCTTTCTCATGGTACCAGGAGAGAGAAGGCTTGACCTTGGGTGGTGAAAGACAAGAAAAGAATAAAGTCATTTTTTTTTGGAGTGACCACTATGTGCATTTGATTTCTTGATCTTTATTGCAACCGTGAAAAGTAGTAGGTATGTATTATGGCCCCATTTTATAGATGAGAAAACGGGGGCTCAGAGATGCTTATTGTTGTTTATAGTTGCACAGCAAAGGTTTGTGATTCTAATTCAGATTTTGGAAACTGTGCTTGCTCTAATACACTGGGCTTTTCTGGGGTCATACTGATGGTTACACTAGGGATATACCAGCAGTTATAATGCTAATTTAAAACAAAGTATAGTCAGCCAGGCATGGTGCCGCATGCCTGTAATCTCAGTACTCAGGAGGCTAAGACAGGAGGATCGTAGGTTCATTGCCAGCCTCAGCTACTTAGCGAGGTCCTCTGCAACTTAGGCCCTGTTTCAAAATACAAAATAAAATAGGATGGGGAGTTGGTGTAGCTCATAGATAGAAATGCCCCTGGGTTCAATCCCCAGTAACACACACACACACACACACACACACACACACACACACACACACGTATGGTTTCCCAGCCCACCATGGCCTGCGGTCTATATTTGGAACTTAGTTCAAGTACTGACTCTGAAAGCAAGAGACAAGAATAACAGATGGGTCTCTCATCCTGGTGTTGGGGGGGGCTGCTTCGCAGAATGGGACCAGCTTATTGTGGAATTTTCTTAGACTCACACCTAGCTCATCTCTGACCCCCCCTTTCTCTTCTGCCTCCCATCCCATCCATCAGCAAGTTCAGTTAGCTCTGCCTCCAAAATATATTCCAAGCCATCTACTTCTCATCTTCTCCTCCATTATCACCGTGGTCCAAGCCACCACCTCATCTGTTTTATAGCAGTAGCCTCCTGACCAGACTCCCCGTTTCTTCTATTCTTGCCCTCCTCTCCAATCTATTCTCCACACTATAACGAAGGTTATATTTTAAAATCATAAATCAGATCTTGTCATTGTGCCTTTAACCCTCCAGTGACTCCCCCTTGCACTTAGAATAAAATCCATACTCCTCGCCCTGGTGCAGGCTCCCTGTGGTTGGCTCCTGCCCGCCTCTCCTAACAGGCACCCCCCCTTTCAGAGCGCTGTGCCACCCACCCTGGTCCCCCTGCGCGCTGCCCGGGGACCCTCAAGACCTCTGCACTTGGCTTATGCTTCTGCACTCCGATCCGTACAGAGCTGGCTCCTTGACCAGTGAGGTCTCGGCTTAAACGCTGATTCCTTAAAGAAGTCTTTCCTGCCTGTTTTATATAAAAGCACCCTATCCCAGGTCACTGTCTGGTCTTCTTCCTCTTTCTTTCTTTCTTTCTTTCTTTCTTTCTTTCTTTCTTTCTTTCTTTCTCTCTCTCTCTCTCTCTCTCTTTCTTTCTTTCTCTCTTTCTTTTTCTTTCTTTCTTTCTCTCTTTCTTTTTCTTTCTTTCTCTCTCTCTCTCTCTCTCTCTCTTTCTCTCTCTCTCTCTCTCTCTCTTTCTCTCTCCCTCCCTCCCTCCCTCCCTCCTTCCTTCCTTCCTTCCTTCCTTCCTTCCTTCCTTCCTTCGTTTTTCTTTCTGTGTTGCAGGGGATTGAACCCAGGAGCATTCTACCTCTGAGGTACACTTCCCAACCCTGTTGTTATTTTTTGTTTTGAAACAGGATCTTGCTAAGTTGCTGAGAGTCTTGCTAAGTTGCTGAGGCTGGGCTCGAACCTGCAATCCTCAGGTCTCAGCCTCCCAAGTACTGAGATTACAGGTGTGTATACCACACCTGGCTTCTAGCTTACCTCTCTATTTTCTTTGTAGCTTTTCTCAATATCCAGAAATAAATAAATAAATAAAATTGTTTGTTTATTTTGGTACTAGAGATCAAACCCAGGGGCACTCTACCACGGAGCTACACCCCCAGTCCTATTTTATTTTGAGACAGGGTCTTGCTAAATTTCCCAGGCTGTCTTCAAATTTGTGATCTTAGCTGGGCGTGGTGGTGCACACCTGTATTCCCAGTACTTGAAAGGCTGAGACAAGAGGATCACAGGTTTGAGTCCAGCCTAGCAATTTAGCAAGACCCTGTTTTAAATTAAAAATAAAATAGGGCTGGGGGGTGTAGCTCAGAGGTAGAATGCCCTAGGTTCAATCCCCCCCCAAATCCTCCTACTTCAACCTCTCAAGTAGCTGGGATTAGAGGCATGCACCACTACACGCAGTTTAGAATTATCCTCTTTATATGTTTAGGTTCATATTATCTGTCTGTGTGTGTGTGTGTGTGTGTGTGTGTGTGTGTGTGTGTGTATGTGTGTGTGTGTGTATGTTACTGGGGATTGAACCCATGGGCATTATACCACTGAGTTATATCCCTAGCCCTATTTTATTTTTTATTTTGAAACGGGGTCTTGCTAAGTTGCCAAGACTGGCCTCCAACATGTGATCCTCCTGTCTCACCTCCCAAGTACTGGGATCACAGGTGTGTACCACCACGCCCCGCTTAGGTGCACGTTATCTTGTCTCCTTTAATAAAATATCGGTTCCACGAGGGCAGAGCGACTGTGTTTGCCTTGTTCGCTGTTTAACCACCAATGCCTAGCTTGGTGCCTGGAGCAGAGTTTTTCAATACACGTGTTGGCTGAATGAATAATGGATGAACACAGTCAGGGCTGCAGAAGTGGGTGGCGATGATGGGCAGAGCTGAGGAAGGACTGAGCTTCATTGGCCCATCTGCTGGGCTCTGTAAGTGGAGCAGCTGACTGGGTGGTTTCCCAGCTTGGAAGAAGGAAGAGAAAAATCTTGTCTAAGAACCCCAGGAGGACGCAGTCATTGCGAGACTCTGCGGACTAGATGTAGAATCCAACCTGGATGGAGAAATGGGTTGATACCCTTGAAGACGGGTACTTATTTATTGATTTTTTTAGGTACTGGGGATGGAACCCAGGGACATTCTACTTCCAAGCTACACCCCAGCCCTATTTTTTTATTCTTTATTTTGAAACAGGGTCTCACTAAGTTGTGGAGGGCCTCGCTAAGCAGCTGAGGCTGGCCGCGAACCTGGATCCTCCTGTCTCAGCCTCCCAAGTACTGGGATTACAAGCGTGCGCCACCATGCTCGACCTCCCAGCCCCATTTTGTTTTTTATTTTGAAACAGGGTCTGACTAAATTGCTGAGGGCCTTGCTAAGTTGCTGATGCTGGCCTCGAACCCGCGATCCTCCTGTCTCAGCCTCCCGAGTGCTGGGATTACAAGTGTGCACCACCACGCCCGGCTTTTTTATTTGTTCTTTCTGGGTCTGAAACCTTCCCTTGGTTACAAATAAAAGTTTGATCATGGAAGACACAGCAAATCGGGAAGAACTCTAAATTGTGCATTTTGGGGGAAAGTCTAGCCAGCCCTGTGCATGGGAGGTGATGCGGTACAACACCAACAGCTCAGACTCCAGGCCCCGTTCCCTCGGGTTAAAATCTGGTGGCATCGTTCACCAGCTGTGTGACACAGGGCACGTCACCGCCTCTCTGTGCCTCCGTTTCTGCAACTGTGAGGCAGGGATACGAGGATGTGTCTGTTTCATAGAGTGGCCACGAAGGATCATTTTGGTCTTTTTTACTTGGGGCACACCCTTGTACAGGAGAGAAAAAGAGGAGTAGAGTGTGGTAGGATGGGGGGCAACAGTGGGAAGAGGTGGAGGGGCAAGGGAAGGGACGAAGCTTGTTTTCTTAAGATCTCATTTTCCCGGCCAGGGGAGGTGGCACACACCTACAACTCCAGTACTTGGGAGGCTGAGACAGGAGGATTGCAGGTTTGAGGCCAGCCTCAGCAGCTTAGCGAGAACCTGCTTCTAAATAAAATGTAAAAAGGGTTGGGGGTATGGCTCAGAGGTAGAATGCCTCTGGGTTCAATCCCCAGTACAAAAAAACAAAACAAAACAAAAACCAAAACCTCTCATTTTATCTCTTTTTTTTTTTTTGCGGTACCAGGGATTGAACCCAGGGGCGTTCTACCTCCGTGCTACACCCCCGGCCCTATTTTTTATACTTTATTTTGAAACTGGGTCTCATGAAGTTGCAGAGGGCCTCACTAAGTAGCTGAGGCTGGCCGCGAACCCGGATCCTCCGGTCTCAGCCTCCCAAGTACTGGGATTACAAGCATGTGCCACCACGCCCAGCTCTCATTTTCTCTTCAAGAGATCTGTTTGTTTGTTTGTTTGTTTTTGGTACTGGGGATTGAACCAAGGGGCATTCTACCACTGAACCACTGATCTACACCCTGAACCCATTTTATGTTTTATTTTGAAATAGGGTCTCACTAAGTCTCTGAAGGTCTCCCTAAGTTGCTGAGGCTGGCCTTGAACCTGTGATCCTTCTGTCTCAGCCTCCCAAGTACTAGGATTACAGGCGCGTCACCACTCGGGGCTAAGAGCTCTGGTCTTATCTGTTGAGGTAAAAGAGGGCTCTGAAGACAGAGGAAATGTGCCTGTGGCAGCACTTGTGCCTGCCTCGTGGGCTGCTGGGAGCCTTTGGTGGGACATGTTTGGAAAACCGGACAGCACCCTGCACGTTGGCTGCCGTTACTAAGTTTTGTTTAGGTGTTGCTTTCTTTTTTTTTTTTTTTGCGGTACTGGGGATTGAACCCAGGGGCGTTCTACCTCCGAGCTACACCCCCGGCCCTATTTTTTATACTTTATTTTGAAACTGGGTCTCACTAAGTTGCGGAGGGCCTCACTAAGTAGCTGAGGCTGGCCAGGAACCCGGATCCTCCGGTCTCCGCCTCCCAAGTACTGGGACTACAAACGTGCACCACCACACCCAGCCTAGGTGTTGCTTTCACCTTTTTTTTGGTGGTGGTGCTGGGATTGAACCCAGGGGCATTCTACCTCTGAGCTCCACCCCCAGCCTTTTTTATTTTTTGTTTTGAAACAGGGTCTTTCTAGGTTGTTGAGAGTCTCTCTACGTTGCTGAGGCTGGCCTCAAACCTGCGGTCCTCCTGTCTCAGCCTCCCAAGTACTGGGATTACAAGCGTGCGCCATCATACCTGGCTGCTTTCCTTACTCTTTACGAAGGGACAGGTGTCTTTGGACAGGAGAAGTGCGTGAACCCATTTTGTGGGCTTCGATTGGGTGCAGAGGGCAGGCGGAGGCTAGCTCCCCGGTGGAGAGCGGCCTACTTGGATTCATTCAAGGGCCTTCAGTGCCCGGTCCTGGGGCTGGGGTTGGCCAGGGTTCGCACACAGCTCCTGCCCAGGGCTTCTATCTGGGCTACTGTGGTCACGTCAGCCTGCTGGGGAACCTTTCTTTACATAATAAAAGCTTTCTACAAAGACACCTCTCTATTCCTTGTCTCCTACCCTCTAGCTCTTGAGAAAACATGCTAATACTGAGCTCCTACTATGAGGGGCTTCTTTTGGGTCTGGGGTGCTGTTATAAGGGAAATGAAATGTATGCAAAGTACCCTTTATTATTTGCTTATTTATTTATTTTTTATTTATTTTTGGCGGTACGGGGGATTGAACCCAGGGCCATTCTACCTCCGAGCTACACTCCCAGCCCTATTTTTTTTTATTCTTTATTTTGAAACAGGGTCTCACTAAATTGCGGAGGACCTCACTAAGTAGCTGAGGCTGGCTGTGGACTCGGATCCTCCTGTCTCAGCCTCCCAAGTACTGGGATTACAAGCGTGCGCCACCACGCCTGGCTATTTGCTCATTTATTAAACTTGTATCAGATACCTACTGTGTGCCAGGTTCTGTACTAGAGGCTGCAGGTGCCCATGAATGAACATTACCACCCTGCCCCCAAGCTGTTCATAGCCTAGCAGGGAGACCTACACATCAACACAGATTTTTACACTGTTACTATGGGTATCAGTGGAGGAAGAGCTCAGAACTGCTGAGCTGTCCATCCATCCATCCATCCATCCATCCATCCATTCATCCTTCTATCCATCCATCCATCGCATTCAGTCACCAAAAAGTGTATCAAGCCGGGCGCCTTTAGCTTAGTTACCTCATCTCACCGAGGCTCATTTTACTCCTTTGTCAACCAGGAGAAATGATGATCAAGGAAACGAATAACCTCATGGGGTTGTGGTGAGGGTACGTACTTAGCACAGTACCTGGCACCAGGAGAGTGCCCACTTAATACCGGCTGCTAAGTGGTGAGATATTAAGTAATAACAACAGCATTTACAGACTTGCCAAATGATTAGAATGAATGCAAGAACGTCTCTTGTCTGCAAAAAACAATCAATACATATTTACAGAATAGAATCATGCCCTAATGAAGAAAAATAGCCAGGGGGTGATCCCTCTGCACAAAGGAGCATGCAAGGAACCCCTGGATCGCTGATTTGATCCATTTATTTGATCCATTGGGGGCCCAGATGTTCATTCTCCTCCTGACAGTCAGCAGGTGTCTCTACTCTCCCTCTTCTTCTGTTTTTTTTTTTTTTTGTGGTACTGGGGATTGAACCCAGGGGCATTTCTACCTCCGAGCTACATCCCCCAGCCCTATTTTTTATTCTTTATTTTGAAACAAGGTCTAAGTTGCAGAGGGCCTCACTAAGTAGCTGAGACTGGCCGTGAACCTGCGATCCTCCTGTCTCAGCCTCCCAAGTATTGGGATTACAAGTGTGCGCCACCACACCCGGCTCCCACCGCCATTAACCTGCGTGTCTGTCTTCCCCTCCGGTCTCCTCCTCCATTGGGAAGCGTCCTTCACATCAGAGGTGAGTTTGTCTCCCAGGGGACAGGTGACAGTGTTTTTTGGAGACATGTTTGATGGACACAACTTGGTGGAGGGCGCAGCCAGCAGCTGGTAGGTGGAGGCCAGGGAAGTCCCTGCCCGCCCCCGAATTATTCAGCCCTAAATGTCAATGGTAAAGAGGAGAAGAAACCCGCTTCGCACCCTGTGACTGGCTGGAAGCCCCACTCTGCTGCTTGGTCCCTGAGGGGAAGGGGCGGAGTCACACTGGCCTGGCCCCGCCCACCCCAGCCAATGGGGAGCCCTGGCTGGCCAAGTGGCAGGGCGGCAAAAGTTCGGGAAAACCTCTCAAAGCCTCTTTGGTCGTTTTACTTCTTTTCTGGAGCCTCATGAAACCAGACCTGAGAAGACCTTTTTTTTTTTTTTTTTTTTTTTTGTACTGGGGATTGAACCCAAGGGCATTCTACCTCTAAGCTACATCCTCAGCCCTTTTTATTTTTTATTTTGAAACAGGGTCTCCCTCAATTGCAGAGGCTGGCCTTGAACCTGCGAGCCTCCTGTTTCAGCCTCCCACATACTGGGATCACAAGCCTGCACCACTGTACGTGGCTCAAACCTTGTTTTTTTTTTGTGGTACTGGGGATTGAACCCAGAGGCATTCTACTTACGAGCTACACCCCCCCTTCGCCCTATTTTTTTTAAATTTTGAAACAGGGTCTCCCTCAGTTGCAGAAGCTGGCCTTAAACCTGCAATCCTCCTGTCTCAGCCTCCCAAATACTGGGATTACAGGTGTGCGCCACTGAGCCCGGCTTTCAAACCTTGCTTTTAAGAGAGCTGTTGGGTCTCTTCTGGAAGGAGCAGATCCAGCTGTTGGCTCTGGCAGTCTGTAGGTATAATGAGCCCAGAAGTGACCAGTGGTTCGGAACCAGGTTCTTATGAAACTTAAGGGGCCCCAGAAGCCCTTCCCATCTAAGAGCTGTCCCTGGCTGGTCTGTCTCGGCGTGAGGTAGCCTCAGCACCAGCATCCCCCTCCGTGGACTTTTGGAAAGTCAACAGAAGAAACCACTTACCTGGAGCTTGCAGGAGCGGAGCATTGTGGGAAGCACCTCCCATGCACCCACGGGGTAGGTGCTATTACTCCACCCCTTTCATGGGTGGGGAAACTGAGGTGCAGAGCTGTTGGGCAACTCTTGTAGGATTCCACACCAGTACTTTGTGTGCAAAGTCAAGACCGAATGCATTGTGTACATCTACCAAGAACTATATATCTCCCCCCCACCGCCTCATGCTGGGGATGGAACCCATGGCCTCCCCCACGCTAGGCAAGTGGTCTACACTGAGCTACACCCCCAGCCCTCCTATTATATATGTCGTATGGAGACTTTTTTTGGGGGGTACTGGGGATTGAACCCAGGAACATTCTACCTCCAAGCTACACCCCAGTGCTATTTATTTTATTTTATTTTTTGCAGTACTGGGGATTGAACCCAGGGGCATTTTACTTCCAAGCTACACCCCCAGCCCTATTTTTTTATTCTTTATTTTGAAACAGGGTCTCGCTAAGTTGCAGAGGGCCTCACTAAGTAGCTGAGGCTGGCCGCAAACCTGGATCCTCCTGTCTCAGCCTCCCAAGTACTGGGATTGTAAGCGTGTACCACCACGCCTGGCTTATTTTATTTTGAAACAGGGTCTTGCTAAGTTGCTGAGGGTCTCACTAAGTTGCTGAGGTTGGCCTCGAACCTGCGATCCTCCTGTCTCAGCCTCCCAAGTACTGGGATGACAGGTGTGCGTCACCATGCCCGGCTCTATTATGTATTTTGTGAATAACTAGAAGAATGGAGCTCAAATAGCCCAAACCCGAAGTCAACGATAAGGAGGTGGAAATGTGAATTACCCTGATTTGATCAGTGCTTATGGTGTACATGGATTGAAAGACATTTTATTGCACCCCCCAAATAGGCACAATTATTATGTATTAATCACAAAGTTAAAAAGAAGTTTGAGTTGGAAATGCTAAGTCCCCTGATTTAGTCCTAACACACTGGATACATGTTTTAAATGATGACACTGTACCCCATTGATTTGTACAGTTAAAACAATAATCAATAAATAAAAAGGAAAGAAGGTGGAATTCAGAGCCGTCTCATGGTAACTCGTCAATACCCTCTCCCGACAGGGATGGTTTCATTTGATTACTCTCTCTCCTCTGCTGTGTGAGCTGGGGGGATCCCTCGGCCTCTCTGGGCGTCAATCCGTAAAGTGGGTCAGTGTATCAGACTCCACATGGGCTTGACCTGGGTGCCTTTGTTGAAACTGATCATCGTCCACTCTGGACGGAGGCTTCCTGTCTGGGTCCTGACAGTCTCCAGCGAGGAGAAGGAGGCCGAGCTGTGGCGTGTGACGTCCTCATCACCCTGCTCCTCTTTCTGATGAGGGGGTGAGTCCTTTAATGGGAATTTTGATGGCCTAACCCTCAAGCCCATCTTACTGTCATTACTCCCAGACACCCGAGGCCCGGAGCAGATGGCCACCTTGGTATTTCCCACGCGGTGGCAGAAGGCAGGGATGGAAACCCAGGAGTCCCCGGAGCAAGGCAGGGCCCTGGGCGCTCTTCAGCCAACGGCCTGCTCCTCCCTCCGCCAAAGCTTTCTCCTTCCCACTCACCCGAGGATCAAAACTAATCCGCCCCTCGCACTGAGCCTCAGGGCGCTCTGTGAGGGGCTGGGGGGCAGACCCAGTCCTTGCCCAGAACTCAGTGCGGAGGATTAAATACAAGACCAGGGCAAGATAGAAAATGCCCCAGGAAGGAGGAGTGCGCAGCTACCCGGCTCGTCGGTGTGATCGAGTGACCGCTGGGGACACCGAGAAGAGGGGGCAGACCTGTCCCTTCCTAGCTGAGAGTCTGTGAGTGAGATCTCTTACCCTTCTGTGAGCTTCATGGTTTTTCTTTTCTTTCTTTTGTCTCTCCTCTCCTCTCCTCTCCTCTCCTCTCCTCTCCTCTCCTCTCCTCTCCTCTCCTCCCTGCCCTGCCCTTCTCTTCTCTTTTTTCTTTTCTTTTCTTTTCTTTTCTTTTCTTTTCTTTTCTTTTTTTCTTTTCTTTTCTTTCTTTTCTTTTTTTCTCTCCTCTCCTCTCTTTTCTTTTCTTTTCTTGTACTGAGAATTGAACCCAGGGGCATTCTACCTCCAAGCTACACCACCAGACCGATTTTAGTTCTTATTTGGAAACAGAGTCTCACTAGGTAGGTTGCTGAGAGCCTCACTAAATTGCTGAGGTTGTCCTCAAACCTGCGATCCTCCTGTCTCAGCCTCCCAAGTACTAGGATTACAAGCGTGTGCTGCCACACCGGGCTTCTATATGGTTTTTCTAATCGGAGTTCGTTCGTGTTCTCAGAGAGCAACTTTGGACAGGATCAGTCAGTATTAGAAACAACCCAGGGGGGTTCCCCTCCAAGGTACACCCCGGCCCTTTTTATTTTTTTATTTTTATTTTTTGTTTTGTGGTACTGGGGACTGAACCCAGCAACATTCTACCTCTGAGCTACACCCCCCACCCTATTTCATTTTTTATTTTTTTGTAGTATCGGGGATTGAACCCAGGGGCGTTTTATCTCCGAGCTACACCCCAAGCCCTATTTTTTATACTTTATTTTGAAACCAGGTCTCACAAAGTTGCGGAGGGCCTCACTAAGTAGCTGAGGCTGGCCGCGAACCCGGATCCTCTGGTTTCCGCCTCCTAAGTACTGGGATTACAAGCATGCGCCACCACGCGGCCCTATTTCATTTTTGAAACAGGATCTCGCTAGGTTGACGAGAGTCTCCCTACTTTGCTGAGGCTGTCCTCAAACCCGTGATCCTCCTTTTTCAGCCTCCCAAGTACTAGGATTCCAGGCATATGCCACCATGCCCGGCTAAAGTGTAAAGTTGGATGACTTTGACATGCGTGTATGCCCATGAAACCTTCATTACAATCGAGGCAGGGAACACACTGACACCCCCAAAAGTTACTTCATGCGCCTCCATAACCCCGTCCTTCTCCTCCCCAACCCCCAGGCAAGTACTCCTCAGCTGTCCGTCATTCTGCACTGGTTTTTATTTCCTGACATGGTATATGAATGGAATCCTACAGTCTTGATTCTCTTGTCTGCTCTGCTTCTATCGGCACGAGGGGGAATTGCTTTTGAGCTGCGCTATGATGGCCGGGGGTGTGACAGAGAGGAAGCAGAGAACATTCTAGGACGAAGAGATTAGTGTGAACCAAACTCAAGGGCAGAATAACACGTGGTCTCTAGTCCAGGCTGGATCAAAGGTCGCTCATTCATTCAACAAGCATTCGTGGAGCCTCAGCTGCGTGCTCGGCGCTGTGTTAAGAATGGTATGGGAATGGTGAGCTGGGTCTCCTGTCTGTTCCCCTACACCTGCTCCCCACTCTTCTCCACCTGGTGCCCAGGAGGCTGAGCTACTCGACAGATCAATGGGGTCTCCTCCCTCTGGCTTCTGCTTGCTTTGGGACAATAGGGATCCCCATGGGAGGCTGGAGGAAGGTTGGCACCTGTTCCTCTGGCCAAGCTTCTGTTTACCAACCCTCTGATTCGCTTGGTATGTGACTGTTCCAGTTATTTCTCTGGGTATATTGACCAAAGCTGAGGCTCGCCTCTTGAAGGCTTAGTAGAAAACACTGAAACTGCTGGGCATGGTGGAGCACACCTGTAATCCCAGTACTTGGGGAGGCTGAGACAGGAGGATTGCAGTTTGGAGGCCAGCCTCAGCAACATAGTGAGACTCTCAGCAAGCTAGCGAAACCCTGTTTCAAAGCAAAAAAATAAAAAAGGGCTGCGGCATGTAGTTCAGAGGTAGAATGCCCCTGGGTTCAATCCCCAGTAAACATACACATACACACACACACACACACACACACACACACACACAGACACACACACACACAGAGTAGAAAATGGGCTGAGGCTGGGGAGACAGGCTGTTTTCTGGAGTCTTCTTCTAGCATCTCGGGGTAGGAACTCTGAGCACCTGGATGACACTCAAGGACTTGCTGCCTCCCAGGAGGACCCTTGTGGGACCTCCAAACCCGCCCCCGCCCCAGGCTCCCCCATGGTGCACCTCCAGGGCTTCTGGAGCCCAGGTCTTGGCTCCACCTGTAGGAACAATTTCCAAATGGCCAGAGATGTTGAAATTCACCCCTAGTCCGAGCTTGGTTCATACGCTTCTCCCAACAACACAGCTGGTGCTGGGAAATCAAAAGCAAAAGCGACAGTACCTCACCCTGCTCCTGGTGGACCGCGAGCCTGGCTGTGCAGACCTGAAGTTTGTGGTGATGGTGACCCTCCGGGTGGACCTGGCGAGGGTGGACACCGACTGGCTTTTCTCCTTGAGAACCAGGCTGTAAACATCCTGAGAGCGGTCCTTTCATAGCCACACTCTTTCTCCTTATTACACAGTCGTTCTGAGCTATAAACTCGCTTTTATATTTTGGGGTGCTGTGGTGTGGGAGTGGGAGCTCTCCCATAAAATGGATCTGGCTTTGAATAGGGTTACTTCTTAAATACTTTACTGTCCCTGACTGTGGAAGGAACCCAAGCTCATGGTGGAACACTTTGGAGATGAAGCCAGATTTAAAGGATAATAAACGGGAGCTGTCCAATCCAGAGCAGGCTTACTTCTGTTAAATCCTGATCCTGGTAGCTGTCCAATGCAGAACAGGCTTACTTTCATTAAATCCTGGGAACTGTCCAATCCAGAGCAGGCTTACTTCTGGGAATTCCTGGTAGCTGTCCAATCCAGAGTAGGTTTACTTCCATGAATTTTTGGTAGCTGTCCAATCCAGAGTAGTCTTACTTCCATGAACTCCTGGGAGCTGTCCAATTCAGAGCAGGATTACTTCTGTTAAATCCTGGTCCTGGGAACTGTCCAATCCAGAGCAAGCTTACTTCCATGAAATCCTGGGAGCTGTCCAATCCAGAGCAGGCTTACTTCCATTAAATCCTGGTCCTCCCTTGCTTGAGATGGAATTTAAAAAAAATTTTTTTTTTTTTTTGCAGTACTCGGGATTGAACCCAGGGGCATTCTACCTCCGAGCTCCACCCCCAGCCCTATTTTTTAGTCTTTATTTTGAAACAGGGTCTCACTAAGTTGCGGAGGGCCTCACTAAGTAGCTGAGGCTGGCTGCAAACCTGCGATCTTCCTGTCTCAGCCTCCCAAGTACTGGGATGACAAGCGTGCGCCACCACGCCCGGCTGAGATGGAATTTAGAAATGGGAATGGTTGAAGGTACTGGGGAGGCAGGTCCTGAGGGTTTTTGAGTCTCGAGGACTTGCTATTTCATGAGGGGAATTAGGTCTGTTCACAAGAGCCTTGAGTGTCAAAAAAGGGCCGGAAGGAAGCTTTGGGGAGGCCGCTATAGTAACCACAAAAGGTCAGTCTTGCCAACTGTTAGTGAAGCAGGGCAGAGGACCTAGGAACAAGAAACCATCTGTATAAAGAAACAGCGAGCCGGGCGTGGTGGTGCCCACCTGTCATCCCAGTACTTGGGAGGCTGAGACAGGAGGATCGCAGGTTCAAGGCAGCCTCAGAAACTTAGCGAGGCACTCCACAATTTAGTGAGACCCTGTTTAAAAGAAAAAAGTAGCCGGGCGTGGTGGTGCATGCTTGTAATCCCAGTACTTTGGGAGGCGGAGACCGGAGGATCCGGGTTCGCGGCCAGCCTCAGCTCTCTCTCTCTCTCTCTACTTAGTGAGGCCCTCTGCAACTTCGTGAGACCCAGTTTTAAAATAAAGTATAAAAAAATAGGGCCGGGGGTGTAGCGCGGAGGTAGAACGCCCCTGGGTTCAATCCCTGGTACCGCAATAAATAAATAAATAAATAAATAAATAAATAAATAAAAAGAAATAAAAAAAAAAGTAGGGCAGGGGCGTAGCTCAGGGGTGGAATGCCCCTGGGTTCAATCTCTAGTGCCACAAGATAAAATACAGAAGACAACCAATAAACAGGTTCCCAGAGTGGTCAGAGAGGGAAGGATGGGAGAAGCAGACCAATGGTGTCAGGAGATTAGAAGAACCACCAATCAAAATAGAGATCGAAATTGGGCCACAGACATTGGGTACCCAAGACCCAATTCCAGCCAATCACAAAAGAGCAGGTGGAAAATCACAGAAGGTGGTACTGAGGATTGAACCCAGGGATGCTCTGCGTCCAAGCTCTGCTCCCAGCACCCCCTTTTTTTGTAGTACCGGGGATTGCACGCAGGGGCATTTTACCTCCGAGCTACACCCCTGGCCCTATATTTTTATCCTTTATTTTGAAACCGGGTCTCATGAAGTTGAGGAGGCCTCACTAAGTAGCTGAGGATCCTCCTGTCTCCACCTCCCAAGTACTGGGATTACAAGGGTGCGCCACCACGCCCGGCTCCTTTTTGTTTTGAAACAAAGTCTCGCTAAGTTGCTGAGACTGGCCTTGAACCTGTGATCTCCTGTCTCAGCCTCCCAGGTACTGGGATTACAGGCACCCGCCACCTCGCCCAGCTCTGTGGATATTTTAAAATCTCATTCCCACTCCTGAGAAATGAGAATGATTGTCATTCCCACTTTGCATATGGGGAATCTGAAGCACAGAGAGGGAAAGACACCTGCCTAGGGTGACACAGCAAGGGGAGTGTGTGTGTGTGTGGGGGGGTGGTGTTGGCCAAACCCAGGAGTTGAACTATAGAACCCATACTTTTTTTTTTTTTTTGCGGCACTGGGGATTGAATGCAGGAGTGTTCTACCTCCGCGCTACACCCCCAGCCCTATTTTTTTTTATACTTTATTTTGAAACTGGGTCTTACGAAGTTGCGGAGGGCCT
>PVJS01019234.1:0-33927 GCA_004027185.1 Glis glis | reverse complement strand
GAGAGAGAGAGAGAGAGAGAGAGAGAGCTGAGGCTGGCCGCGAACCCGGATCCTCCGGTCTCCGCCTCCCAAAGTACTGGGATTACAAGCGTGCGCCACCATGCCCGGCTCCCAAGAGACCTTTCTGATGTAACATTCCTGTTTGCACAGTGCTTTTAAGTAATAGCCATGGAAAGTTCTATTAGCTTGCAGTGTCTCCACTGGTCCACTGGAGTTTCTTGAGGACTAAAGGCAGGTTTGGCCTACATATAGAATATGCAAAAATGTTTATATTCTACTTTCAACATATATCTGTCAATTCCTGCATAGAAGGAAGAGAAATAATGTTTTAGTTAACTTTAATATCACTTGATAAATCTTCGGTGGGGTCAACATTTGCTATTTTTTTCCTGAAATGTTGATTGGTATTTCTTATCAGAGATGATGAGGGTTAAAGCCAGGCATGGTGGCACATGCCTATAATTCTACTACTTGGGAGGCTGAGGCAGGAGGATTGCAAGTTCAAGGCCAGCCTAGGCAACTTAGCAAGACCCTGTCTCAATATAAAAGATAAAATAGGACTGGGGTTGTAGCTCAGAGGTAGAATGCCTCTGGGTTCAATCCCCAGTATGCCTTCCACCAAAAAAAAAAAAAAAAGAAAAAAAGAGAGAGGTGATGAGGGTTAATAATAGTTGTCTGTAGAATCTCAACACCAGTTAACCCACTGCTAAGCAAAAATGGTAGCACAAAGTTTTTAGGTTATTGGAGCCAGAATTTTTAAAGTATGTTTTTGAGACCCAGTCCTTTATGTGCACTGTTGTACAGTTTAAAAAATAACTTCCATTTGTGTGCCAGGCACCTTGTGACACACCCCTATTTTAATCCTCAATCAGTCTTAAGTACTTATTGCTCTCCCTGGCCCATTTATAGTTAAGGAAACTGAGGCCAAGAGGGGTTAGGAAGCAAGCCTTAGGGCATATGGCAGAAAAGTAGGAGAGGGGAATTTAGACATGCTTAATTTCATAATACTGTACTTGGATTATTACATACCACAGATCTCACTGTATTAGAATTAATCCTTCAGTGACTTCTTTGTCATTGGCTACTTGTAAAATATTGAACATTTAAATTCTTACTTTTTTCCAGTAGTATTGTAATTAGAAAAAATTATATATAACACATTAAAATGTACATCAAGATATTGTTTAAAACATTTTGGGGGATATTGGGGATTGAACCCAGAGGCATTCTACCACCAAGCTACATCTGAAGCCATTTTTATTTTTTTATTTTGAAACAGGATCTCACTAAGTTGCTGAGGCCCTCGCTAAGATGCTGAAGCTGGCCTAGAACCTGTGATCCTCCTGTCTCAGCCTCCCAAGTACTGGAATTAAGGCATGCACCACCATGCCCAGGTTAAAACATTTTATGAGGAAGAACTCCTTTTCTTGTTCCTAATGCTGTAACTTTACATGACAGACTAAAGGCAAAGATTAATAACATAAGCAACAAGTGGAAAATCTGCAACCCTGTATAAATAATCTTTCTCATTTTCTAGTCCAGGTCATCCTGCTTGCTGGGCTTCTGCCCACGAATAACAGTGGAGCTTGGGCTTTGTATCAAAACTCCTCCAAGGCAAACTTGGCTCTTTTTAGGGTGATGTTTAAAGAGTGTGTAAGAGGGGAGGGGGATGTGAGGGAAAGGTCTCTGAGCCAGGTGGAAAGGACAGTAGTGCTGCAGGTCCATCATCCTGAGGATCAAAATGCACTGTCTAAGCCGGACGCGGTGGCGCACACTTGTAATCCCAGTATTTGGAAGGCTGAGACAGGAGAATCGCAGGTTCGCGGCCAGCCTCAACAACTTAGTGAGATCCTGTTTCAAAACAAAAAATAAAATAGGGCTGAAGGTGTAGCTTAGAGATAGAATGCCCCTGGGTTCAATCCCCAGTACCACATTAAAAACAAAACAAACAAAACAAAACAAAGCACTGTCTAGGAGCTGTGTATATGTGTATGTGTGTGTGTGTGTGTGTGTGTGTGTGTGTGTGTGTCTGTGTATACGTGTCTGTGTGTGTTACTGGAGATTGAACCCAGGATATTCTACCTCTGAGCTACACCCCCAGCCCTATATTATTTTTTATTTGGAAATACGGTCTTACTAAGTTGTGGAGGGACTCGCTAAGTTGTTGAGACTGGCTGCAACCCTGCAATCCTCCTGTCTCAGCCTCCCAAATTCTGGGATTACAAGCATGTGCCACCACGCCTGGCCTAGGAGCTCCTCTTTTGATGATCAGCTTCTTCTCTCCTGCCAGCAGCAGTAGGAAGAAAGGGGAATTCTGCACAGGAAATGCCAACCTGAGTGGTAGAATCACAGTGCAGAATCACAAACTTTCTTTTATACAAACACGTGCATGATTTCAACAGCCTGTATTTTAGATATAAAATTTTATTTAAAAAACATTAAAGTACAGTCTATTTTTGTCTCTTAAGACTTATCATGAAATCTCTTTGGAATTTAAGAGAATTTAGAAAACCATTAGAATGGAGGTATAAGGAACCCATTTAGAAATCACCCAGGTTCCTCTAGGGAAGCCTTCCTTGCTCCGATGTTCCTGTTAGTCTTCATGAATTAATGCTGCGTGGCTGCTCAGCAGTGAGCCTGGGCATGTGTGGACTGAGAACGGAGGCTCATCACTTCACATCAGTATGATTCTCAGCCAACTGCCCTTCTAGGAAACATGTGGCAATGTCTAGGGACATTTGTGTCACACCTGGGAGCGAGAGGAGAGGGAAACTAGTACTACTGGTCTCCAACGAGTGGAGGCCAGGGATGCTTCCAAACATCCTACAGGACAGCAACCCCCCCATACCCCAAATTAGCTGGCTCAAGATGCCAATACACTCAAAGCTGACCAACCCTGGTGTGTGGCTTCACTGTGTGTATCTGTCTGCTGAGGCTGGAGGGGACTCAGAATCAGAACCAACAATACCGTTATCAGCCCTAGCCACCAGACTCTCTGACCATCGACTGACCATCACAGGGCCCTTCTCTCCCTCCCTCCTGGGAGAGTTAAGTGTAATGACAAACCCCCATTTAGCAAAATGCCAGCAACGATGCCCAATGGCGGTGGTGGCTTCAGTCTTCTGTTCCAGAGTTCATTTGTACCTGAGTTTCAGGTGGACTCTGAAAGGCTGTGTGCTAGAGGCACAATGACTAGGCTGTGATGCGTGCGCGCTCACTCTCTCTCTCTTTTAACCTCATGACACACAGTAACAATGAACGTATTTCTACACTAGGGTAAACTGAGGAAAGAATTCAGCAGTGATCAGCACTGAGGGTCCAGTCATACTTGGGGGTGAAGGGATCAATGTTTCCTACTTTCCTGTTCCTTCTTCAGGGCACACGGTATGGGAAACTGCAGGAAGTCCAGAGTGCTAGGAAAGCACTTAAAAAAATTAACAAGTTTTAGAGCAGTTACAATCAGTAGCGGTTCCTTGCAATAGCTTCCAGGAAAATCTAGTGATTTTTTTTCCTTTTATTTATTCATTTGCTTGTTTTTTAGTACCCCTTAAAGTCTCTTCAGTTAATTTATAATTTAATATAATAGAGTGGGATTGCACATAATTCTTAGTCTATAGTGACTGATACAGTATTTGATATTGAAGTTAAGAGATCCCATAACTATGGGACACACTGGTCTTCATACAAAAAAAAAAAATCTATTTGAGCCAGGTGTGGTGGCATATGCCAGTAATTCCAGTACTTGAGAGGCTGAGACAGGAGGATCGCAGGTTCACGGCCAGCCTCAGCTAACCCTCTGCAACTTAGTGAGACCCTGTTTCAAAATAAAAAAATAAAATAGAGCTGGGAGTGTAGCTCAGAAGTAGAATGACCCAGGTTAAATTCCCAGTACCACACAAAAAAAGAAAAAATTTAAAAATAGGACAGAACTTAGAATTTTTCTACACTTTGGTTACAAACCTATATGGAAAAGAGAGCACAAAATAAGAAAGTTGGTTTACTTTGCATTCTATAGGATTTTTTTTCTCACTGAACCCAAACCTGAGGAAATTGAATGACTAGCATAATTGAAGGTTATGGCATTAGCTGAGAGAAAATGATTTTGGAATACCTCTCTTCTCCCATTTTCAATCCAGTTAGAATTTTTTGGGGGTGGAGTGGTTCTGGGCTTTAAGAGGTCTTTCTGCTACACTTTCCTGAAAGTGGGTTGTTGCCTGCAGATATTTCCCTTGCATTCTCCAGCTCTGGAATGCAGGAAATAATATGCAAGCAGACACAGACCCATCCTGGCGAGTGCAGAATTCTGAATGCTGTGGGGCTGCACATTTCCCAGTGGGTCATTCGCTGAGTGGGGAGTTTGTTTCATGGCGCCGAAGCCCCTTCAGGGTTAGTTCTGGCTGATGCGTATCAAGTAGTTCAGAAGGTCTATCCTGTAACACTGGTAGAGCGCGTGGGCCAGCTTGCCCACTGTGGCCCCCTTGTTGCCCTCCCGCATCGCCCACTTTTGGAGCATCTGGTAAACCTTTTCTTTGAGTCCATCCCGCTCATAGTCATGGTCGATTTCATCGATCTGGGAGTCGGTGAAGCTCAGCTTACGGGCGCACATTTTCCATTGCTTTCCCAGGCCTTCCCTGACTGGGTTCAAGTGTATATCAGTCACACTAGAGGTATTATCTGCCAAATGGAAAAGAGAAGACAGGATCAGGCTATCACCCACTTGAACATTTGTGCTTCCAGGACTGCAGAAAAACCTGAATAAAGTGAAGGGGACCAGGAGGCAGAGAAAAATATGACGTCTTAATTATAGAGTTACTGATTCACTGAGTGATACTTGACATGCCTGCCGGCCCATTGACGTCTCTGTGTGACTCAGAGTAGGGCACCCTTTCCTCCAGGCAAAGGCACCCGAGCCGCAGCTGATGGCTTTGTGAACCAAACCCTTAAGTGCCTGCCAGGTTGGGCATTCGAGTCAACCCTCGCCAGCGGCCCTGTTTAGGATAGACTTTCCTGGATATAACAGATAAAAAAGTTTTTGTTCCTTTGGGAGATTTTCAAGGCCACCCTACTCCTGACCCTTCTCACCCAAAACTTCACTTTCTTCTTTCTTAATCAAGAACTCTGAGACCTTCAAGTGTGAACCTCACTCAGTTACAGTGCCTTCCTTGATTTCTCAAGAGATAAAGTGTCTATACTCCTCAAGGTCTGTTTTTAGACCCATCCCTACCCTTATTTCCCCTCTTCTGCTATAGCTATAAATTATCTTTCTACTGGTTCCATCCCACAACCCCTTCACAAAAATAATTAAGGAAACAAAAATATAAAATCACCATCATAAGCAAACCATATTATTGATCCTCACCCTATCTCAGTAAGCTGAATATAAAGAAAAAGACAGCCAGGTGTGGTGGCACATGCTTGTAATCCCAGTACTTGGGAGGCTGAGATGGAGGATCCGGATTCGTGGCCAGCCTCAGCTACTTAGTGAGGCCCTCCGCAACTTCGTGAGACCCTGTTTCAAAATAAAGAATAAAAAAAAAAATAGGGATAGGGGTATAGCCCAGAGGTAGAATGCCCCTGGGTTCAATCCCCAGTCCCACAATAAATAAATAAATAAATAAATAAATAAATAAATAAATAAATAAAATAAACATAGGGCTGGGGGTGTAGCTCGGAGGTAGAATGTCCCTGGGTTCAATCCCCAGTACCCCCCCCACACACATAAATTTAAGAACCTCTGTAGGTATTTTAATGGCTATCCATTTATCCAAATGGGTTAGGCTAGGGGGTAGAAAACTATGGCCTGTGGGCCAAATCTGGCCCCCTGTTTGTTTTTATAAATAAAGTTTTATTGGAGCACAGCCATAGTCATTCATGTACACACTGTCTGTGGCTCCTTTTGTACTATAGTAATGGAATTGAGTGGTTCTAAGAGAAACCTCAGGGCCAACAGAGCCTAACATATTTACTATCTGGCCCTTTTATTTATTTTATTGTGGTATTGGGGATTGAACTCAGGGCCATTCTACCTCAAGCTATACCCCTAGCCCTTTTTATGTTTTGTTTTGAAACAGGGTCTCTCTATGTTTCTGAGAGTCTCGCTACTTTGCTGAGGCTATCCTTGAACCTGCAATCCTCCTGTCTCAGCCTTCCAATTACTGGGATTACAGGTGTGCACCACCATGCCTAGTTTATCTGGCCCTTTACAGAAAAAATCCTGACAACTGCAAGGTTAATCAGAAAGTTGGGTTCGTATTCACTGATTAGACCTCATGACTGCTTTTCCCAGCCTATATCTGTAGGGTTAATGTTGTGGGTTCTACACAATAGAACCCGATAAGAAAAAGCCCTCTTGTTTTTATTCTAGAGGTGCTGTTGAGGGCATAGTCTTCTATTTTCTACAGAACCTCCTTTGGTGCAGACCCAAGGGAGCTGTTTCTCTCAGGTGGAATAGTAATATTAACGATGATCAAAGTTTAACACTTTTATAGATGTTCCTATGAGCCAGGCAGTGCTCTAAGCTCTTTACACACACAGACTCATTTAATTTGGACAACAAAGCCATGGATTAGACACTGTGATCACCCCATACTAAAAAACAAGTAAATACGGCAATTACAGAGTAGACATTCAGGGAGAAGCATTAGAGAAATTTTAAGATTCTATCATATCTCTCTCAAGTAAAAAAAAATTCAAGGTTGCTAGACATTGTGTCTTGTGTATATGTGTGTGTGTGTATGTGTGTGTGTGCATGTGTGTGCGCACGCATGTGTGTGTGCATGTGCGTGTGCGTGTGCATGTGCACACGTGTTAGGAATTGAACCAGGGCCTTGTGTATGTCAGGCAAGCACTCTATCACTGAGCTACATACCCAGCCCAACACTGGGGTCCTTAAAGAGCATCTTACCAAAGATAGCTTGATACTTGGAAGACAATTCTTCTTTAAAATTTGTGTATGTTTTGTCTGGAAGTTGTGAATTCATTCCACCAATCTCCATATAATTATGGGTTCCAAGCTGAACACCAGTACTCTTTTGTATGAGACATTTAATGGGCTCATCTGAATAGAGAGAAATACACAGGTAAGTACATCAAGATTGAAAACAAAAGAAAAAAACATGGCATGGTAAAAGAACAAGGCTTTATTCCAAATGTTTAAGTTAAACTAATTGTCCTATGCCACCCTTGGACATTTCTTCTTTAAAATGTGGCTACTCTACCTCACACCATTAGGATGGCTACTAAAAAATAATAAGTGTTGATGCAAATGTGGAGAAAATGGAACCCTTGTACACTGTTGGGTGAACATAAAATAGTGCAGCCACAGTGGAAAACAGTATGGAGTTTACACAAAAAATCTAAATGTAGAATTACCATATGATCCAGTCATTCCATTTCTGGATATATATCCTAAAAGAATTGAATGCAAAAATATTTTTACACCCATGTTCATAGCAGAATTATTCACAATAGCTAAAAGACAGAAGCAACCCAAATGCCCATCAACATACGAATGGATAAAGATTACAGTATATACATTCAATAGAATCTTAGTCTTAATAAAAGTAATATATATATATATATATATATATATATATATATATATATATATGAGACAAGGTCTTGCTATGTTACCAGGCTGGTGTCAAACTCCTGAATGCTGGAACTACAAGAAACTTGAGGACATTTGCTAAAAGTATACAGTCACAAAGGGACAAATAGCCTATGACTCCACTTCTAAGAGGTATCTAGTCACCAGGTGTGGTGGCACACGCCTGTAATCCCAGTACTCGGGAGGCTAGAACACGAGGATCGCAGGTTTGAGGTCAGCCTCAGCAACTTTATGAGACCCTGTTTCAAAATAAAAAGGGCTCAGAGGTAGAATGCCCCTGGGTTCAATCCCCAGTACCAAAAAAGAAGGGAAAAAAAGGTATCTAGTGGAATTCACAGAGATAGAAAGTAGCATGGTGGTTGCCAGGGGCTGGGGGAGGGGCACGGGGAGCTAGTGTTTAATGGGGACAGAGTTCAGCTTGGGAGGATGAACACATTCTGGAGGTGGATGGCCATGAAGGCTACGCAACCATGGGAACGTTCTCAATGCCTTTGAACTGTCCACCTCAAAATGGTTAAGACGGTGAATTTGATGTTACAGGTGTTGTGCCACAACTAAAAAACAATGTGGCGACCACCAAGTCAGAAAGCAGAGGTGTATACAGAAAAGAACAAGGCTCAGCCACGCTTCCAGCGGAAGGTCACTGCCCAGACATCTGTCAAGGCTCCTCCTGCTCCTTCATACAACAAATCCAAACCTCTCAGTTCAGTGTTCCAGGCTAGCCCTGGCTCTAACCTAACTTCTCTCTGCCCTTCCTTCCACATCTCCTCCCTCTCTCCAGTCCTGCCAGCTTCCCCACCCACCCATCCCATGGTGATCCTGCCTTTGCTCCAGTTGTTCCCGCCGCCTGGTCTGCTGCTCTCCCCACCTGTTCTCTCTACTTGTGACTTCCTATCTCCTTCCATGAGCCTGCCCCACAATCCTAACCCTAGACTCAGCACTCTGCCCTCAGCTGCTGTGTGTCCTCTAGCATTCTAAGGGAGGAGGTAAATGCAATTTAGCTTCAGGCACCTCAGGCAGCACATCTGGCCCTAAATTTAGGTAGGCAACCCAGACTGCAGACACACCACACTCACTGTTGCATTTTCTCCACTGAAGCCAAGGAAACTAGGCAGCTTCTCTACTGAAAGATGAAAGGAATGTATGGTCTACACACACAGCACCTGCTGGTCATTTGGGATGATCCATGAAGCTGAGGTTCTTGGGATCCTACTAAAGAATCCATGGCTACAGTCTCTGCTAGCTTTAAAGACTTCATCTTTTTGTAAGTTATTTAATTATTTATGTATTTATTTACTTACTATCTATTTTTTGGTACTGGAGGTTGAACCCAAGGGCATTCTACCTCCAGGCTACACTCCCAGCCCTTTTTATTTTGAAACAGGGAATCACCAAGTTGCTAAGGATCTCACTAAGTTGCTGAGGTTGGCCTTAAACCTCCGATCCTCCTGTCTCAGCCTCCCAAGTACTGGAATTGCAGGTGGACGCCACCACTCCCAGCATAAGTGATGTTTATTAATAATGATAACCATGGTGCTGATAATAGCAGCTGTCATTTGTTGACCACTTATTCCATACATTACCAGGCATAGTGCTAAACTGCCTCATTATTTAACGCTCAGAGACCACTGGCCTAGTTTACGCTGACACTATGGTAACTAACGATCTGTATTAAGCTCTGACTTGAACAGAGGTTCAGTCAGAGGACGTGTGACTACTCAGTGCCAGGATTTTACCCTGCACTTGTCCCCCTGAAGCGTGTTTTTGAATCAGTGCTTTCTGCTGCTTTCCTGCCTAAATCCGGCCACTAGAAACCCCAGAAAAGTTGTGAAATGCAGAAACCGATGCAATACTAGAAACACAAGATAGCTTGCATTGTGTAAACTTTCCAATGTAACATTTTCATTTATAATTGAGGATAACGAGCCCTGGAGAGGCAAAACAACTTGTCCAAAGTTATGTAGACAGTGAGTGCCACCAACAGGACTAGAACTTGGGTCTCCTGGGTCCCATGAGCAGTCCTTTTCGAACCTCACTTAAAGTAGCTCTCCGAAGCTGGGCGTGGTGGCACACGCCTGTAATCCCAGTACTTGGGAGGCTGAGACAGGAGTACTGTAGGTTCAAGGACAGCCTCACCAACAGAACGAGACCCTTAGTGACTTAGAGAGACCCTGTTTCAAAATAAAAATGAAAAAAAGACTGGGGGTATAGCTCGGAGGTAGAATGCACCTGGGTTCAATCCCAAGTACCACGCCCCTACACACACACACACACACACACACACACACACACACACACACACACGTAGTACACTGAATAAAAAGGAAAGGTCCTGAGAACTATCCTCAAGACAAAGAAATATTTATTCTCCCTTTGTACGTACTGGTTCAGACACACTCTCCTTATATGGCAGGGCAAATGAGAAAACTCAGATTTGGTACAGAGTTAGGTCTACTGGATGATAGCAAATGCAGGTAGAAGAATCAGTTAACTTTGCAATGGGAAACTCAACTTGTTCATTCACTAACTCAGTACTTTGCAGGATCATCCTCAGGGGCAGAAACAAAGATCTTTCCATTACTGACTGCAGACTGAGGTCCTCCTTCCCCGACCGAGAGCAGCTCAGTCATTAGGGAGCTGGAGCCCGACTGTTGGCAGAACCAGGGACCAGATGGAGAGTAAGAGCAGAAAGGGGTTTCTGGCACCAAACTAGTGAGGTTGGGTTACTCAGAGACAGGTCCAAAAAAATGACACGTTAAATACTGGTTTATGGTCTGCCCTCCTCCACCCACCAGGACTTGAGTTCCATGAGGGAAGAGACTCAAGCTGTTCGTTTACTGTTAGGCCTCTCCAGTTCTTAGAATACTGCCTGGCATCAAGTAGGAAGGGCTTTAGACATTTTTATTGAATTAATCACGAGTGAATAAAAAGATATGGAGACACTCATGAAATATTTTAGTTGCAGACACAAAGGAAGCAAAAGGACATTTCACTTATATAATTTCATATGACATATATCCCTCTTAATGTTTCACCCAATATTTTGAATTCCATAGATATTATAATAAAACCCACGGAAAAAACCTAGAACGTTTCCATAAGAAGTTTTTGGAGAATCTGTCCTTTTGAAAGGAAATATGACAAAGCTCTATGCGGGTTTTTTTCTCTCTCTTTTTTTTTGGTGGTAGGAATCACACCCAGAGACTCATGCATGCTGAACAAGCACTTTATACACTGACCTACATCCTCAAGTCAAAAATGAAATATTCCCAGACCAAATGGTCTGAGAAGACCAGTCCGAGGTGGCAAGTTGTATTTGGCAGCTGAAGAGTCTGAACAATTTGCCCTTCATCCCCATTAATAACTTATAGTCTCCAACAAAGCTAACCATGGCTGTTTTATTTTCAGAAAAATAAAAAAAGATAAGACTGTGACTCTTAAAGATCTGTTTACCTGTTGATGATAAGGAGTACTGATGATAAGGAAGGGTGGGCATGCCTCTTAGCAGGTTGGTCTCAGGCACTGGAGTTTTATGGAGACTAGGAATCTGGCTTGGATTTGACCCATACTGAGCTCCAATCCTTGTTATTCCTGGATGCAATGATGCCATTCCAAACCCAGGTGCATTATATAATTCACTGTTCCACTGTGGCACTTGAGGTTGGCTGCTCAGCCCTGCCACTTGGTGCACTGCATTATCATGACTGGCTGCACTGGGGTAAGCAGGACCTTTAATGCCCATATTGTGGACATTCTCATGAGGTCTCTGCTGTGTGAAGGGGTCATAAGAGACCCTTCGTTTCCTTTCCTCCTCTCTGTTGTAAGCCACATTCTGCCTGGGCTGCTGTTTCGTCTGCTTGTCCATACGGCTGCCAAAAGCATGGTAGTTGGCTTCCTCCTGGAGTTTGCGCTGCAGGATGTGCTCATTCTCTTCTTGGTAATCCAGGGAGGAAGAAAACCAGGACTCCTCCACAGGACCCATGTTGAGTCCCTGGGAACTGTGCAGTGAGCCAGGCTGTTCTATAGCGGAGAAGAATTGATAGATCAATGTGGGTTGCATGAAACATTAAAAAGGAAAATAAAACCCCAGGACCATCATGACCCTGTCCCTCAGAGTAACATACTAAAAACAAGGAAGAGAAAGTAAAAGGCAGTTAGCAGATTGTCCTCTGTCTATGAGTTTCACAGGTGATCAGCAGGAGCTCCTCACTGGCAGTGGATATCACAGCAAGCAACAGGAAAGCAAGTGTCCTGGATGACGATGGAAGAAAGGGACTTGGGTTGGAGAGAGAAGGTGGTTGCTGCCTTAGACCAATGCAAGGTGGAGATGAGAACAGCAGCAGCTCTGTCCTGTGTTCTCCCCATGGATTCTTTCATTCTTTAAAAGCCCCATGGGAGTAGGAACAATTATTATTATTTGATGGATAAGGTTTATGCAAGGTTAAATCATTTGCCCCAGATAAGACAAAAGTCTCACACTCTGCCTTCTCTTTTGTCATCATGAAAAAAAATCCCTGCTTGAATCTGAGGTCAACCTCATTCTCTCTCTCTCTTTTGTTTTTATTGGTACTGGGGATTGAACCCAGGGGCATTCTACCTCTGAGCTACACCCAAGCCCATTTTATTTTTCATTTTGAAACAGGGTCTAAGTTGCTGAGGGACTTGCTCAAACCTGCAATCCTCCTGTCTCAAGCCTCCCAAGTCCTGGGATCACAGGCAGGTGTCACCTGAGACCAACCTCTCTATGCTCTGCATCAGGTTGCCTCTGACCTCCTCCAGGACTTCGCTCCCACTTGCGTCCCCTTCTTTCTCCTGAACCATCCCATTCTTCCTCTCAGACAGATCAGGCTTCTTGTGCTCAGGACATTCTATGATTTTGGCAAGCACAATGTTGCTTAATATTTCAAAGTATGTAATTGGACTCCCAAATATATTATAAATTCTTTTAAGGCACGTATTTAATTTTATAGTTTCTTCTGTTTCCTACATGGTTCTGAGTAGTATTTTAGAGAACAGGATGAATGGATGAGTAAACAAATAAGCAAATAAATAGATATTTCAACCACAAGGTAAGGTACCTGAATTTGACCTGCTTGGAGGTTCTGCCACACAGTCAAATTGGAGAGACTGCATTCTCTTCAAAATTTCATTTTTGACTGGATACTCTTTCTATAATCAAGAGCATAAATACACACTTACACAGCAGAAAATACTCAGTTCCAGAAAATTATTATGAGTGGAGCTTTTCAGAAGACAGAAATTTCACACAAATCTTACAAGTAGTAAACATTTTTTAAAAAAATAAACATTTTTTCCAAATAGCCAAAATGATCCTGCAAACGAACAAAGTTGGAGGACTCATACTTCCTGACTTCTAAACTTACTACAAAGCTATAGTAGTCAAAACAGTGTGATACTGGCATAAACACAGACATAAAAACCAATGGAACTGATTAGAGAGCCCAGAAATAAACCCTTCCATATATGGACAATTAATTTTGGACAAAAATGCCAGGATTATTCAAAGAGGAAAAATGGATATATATATAAATATATATATATATTTATATAATATATATATATTTAGTATAATATATAAATATATATTTAATATATTATATAACATATAATATATAAAATATAATATATAAATATATATTTAATATATTAAATATAAATATATTTAGAATATTTATATATTTATATATTTATATATATTTATATATAAATATTTATATAAATATTTATATTGTATTTTATATAATATAAATATAATATATTTATATTATATTATATTTGTATTATAATAGAATATAATTAATATTAATATATTTATATATTAATATATTTATATATTAATATATTTATATATAAAATATTAATATAAATATATAAATATATATTTATTCATATATATATGAATAAAGTGGGACCTTTACCTTATACCATATACAAAAATTAACTCAGAATAGATCAGAGACCTAAACTTAAATGTGAAAACTATAAAACTCTTAGAGGAAAACACAGAAAATTTCATGACATTGCTGGGTGTGTTGGCACATGCCTGGAATCCCAGCTACTCAGAAAGCTGAGGCAGGAGTATTGCAAGTTCAAGGCCAGCCTGGGCAACTTAGTGAGATCCTGTCTAAAGATAACATAACAAGCATAACATAACATAACAAAAAAAATATATAAAATAAAATAAAGTAAATAAAATAAAAGTAGCTGGGGATGTAGTTCAGTGGTAGAGCACCCTGGGCTCAATCTCCAGTACCCAGGGGGTTGGGGTGGGGAAGGAAGGGGAGAACACTCAGAAAACTTCATGATGTTGGTTTTGGCAATGATTTCTTGAGCGAGACGCCAAAACCACAGGCAACAAAAGTGAAAGTAGAAAATTTGACTACATCAAAATTAAAACCTGTGCATCCAAAGGATACTATCTAGAGGGTGAAAGGCCAATCCATAGATTGGGGAAAATATTTGCAAATCATATATATTTTATCAGAGATGAATATCTAGAATCTATAAAGAACTTTTACAATTCAATAACAAAGAACAAATAACCCAATTAAAAAATTGGCAAAGCACTTGAATAGATATTTCTCCAAAGAAGATGTACAAATGACTAATAAGAACATGGAAATGCTCAACATCATTGTTAGGGAAATATAAATCAAAACCTTAATGAGATACCACTTTACACTAGAATGGCTAAAAGAAAACAAAAAATAACAAGTGTTAGAATCCTTGTGCATTGCTGGTACAGAGCGTTATATGGTGCAGCTGCTCTAGAAAATTGTTTGATGGTTCCTAAAAAGTTAAACATAGAATCACCATATGGTCTATCAATTCTACTCCTAGGTATATACCCCAAAGAATTGAAAGGAGCTACTCAAACACTTGTATGAAAATGTTCATTAGCAGCATGATCGCAAAAGCCAAAAGGTGGAAACAACCCAAACATCCACCAATAGATGAATGGATAAACAAAATGTGTTATATCCATACAATGGAATATTATTCAGCCATAAAAAGAAATAAGATTTTGATATATGCTAGAAAATGGATAAGCCTTCAAAACATGCTAAGTGAAATATGCATGAATCAAATGAAAGAATATTGTGTGCTTTTATTTCTAGGAGATATCTAGAATAGGCAAATTCAGAGGCAGAAAATAAAGATAATTTACAAAAGTTGTTCATAATATCTTTTTAATACTATTTGATGTCTGCAGGGCTGGTAGTAGTGCCTCCTTGTTCATTATTTCCACCTTATCAGTTTTTCTTGATCAGGATTAGTCAATTTTATTAGCTTTAAAAGAATCAACATTTGCTTTCTTTGATCCTCCATTAGCTGTTTTGATGTCACTAATCTATAATCTTCTCATTATTTACTTCTTTCTATTTTCATTAGGTTTATTTTGCTATCTTCTTCAGATAAATGCTTAGCTAATTAATCCTCAGTCTTCTTTTCTACTAATATATTTAAGACAATACTGCTAAGTATATCTTTACAAAATGTATATTATAATTATGAATAAGTAGCATTTGTTAGCCTTGAATTAAAAATATTTTAAAAATTCCTTTGTGATTTTATTCATTTATTGAATCCAGGGGCACTCTACCACTGAGTTACCTCCCCAGCCCTTTTTTATTTCTTTTTATTTTTTTATTATTATTTATTTATTTATTTATTTATTTATTTATTTATTGTGGTACCGGGGATTGAACCCAGGGACATTCTACCTCCGCGCTACACCCCCGGCCCTATTTTTTTATACTATATTTTGAAACCGGGTCTCATGAAGTTGCGGAGGGCCTCACTAAGTAGAGAGAGAGAGAGAGACAGACAGGGAGACAGAGAGAGAGAGACAGGGAGAGAGAGAGAGAGAGAGAGCTGAGGCTGGCTGTGAACCCGGATCCTCTGGTCTCCGCCTCCCAAAGTACTGGGATTATAAGCATGCGCCACCATGCCCAGCCTGTATGTTTTTGAAAAGCATTTAAAGGTAGGTATTCTACAGTTATTTGATAGTGTTTTATATGTTTCTATTAGGTTAAGTGTGTTAAACATGTTCTTCAAATCTTCTACATTCTTACTGATTTTTTTTGGACTGCTTATTAATCAAAGAAAGAGTTGTATTAATATCTCCAACTATGATTGTGGATTTATCTGTTTCTCTTTGAGTTCTGTCAGTTTTTGCTTTATATATCTTAAGGCCATGTTATTGAGGCCCATATTAAATATGTCCATATTTAAAGATGTTATATGTTCTAGTGAATTGAAGCTTTTTCATTAGAAAATATTCCTGATTATGTAAGGTAATGCTTTTTGCCTTAATATCTATCTTGCTACTGTCCATTTGACTGCTTTTTGGTTTGCTTCAGATATGTCTCTTTTCTAGTGTAGGTCTCTTTCAAAAGGCTGGCAATTCTTGCCAATTTGATTTTTTAATTTTTATTTTGAAATCTCTGTTTGCTTGGCTTATTTATTAAAGTCTGCTTTTCATGATTTTGGGTTTATATGACTGAAAAAGTTATGGCTGTAACTTGATTCCTGAGTGTGGCTGTAGGAGAGGTCTCCGCTCCTCTTAGTTGGTTAGCTGATATCTATACTTTGACACACCTCTCTGACCCCAAGCACCAAATACTCCTTCAGTGTTGGATGCTGCTGCCATCCCTCACTCAGCACAAGGGAAGAATGGGAGGATCCAACTTTTCTAGAGAGCAGGAATGTGGTTCCCAAATGACTCTCCCACCAGTGTGCATTCGCCCCTCCCATACTTCTTCCTCAGCATTATGTTTTGGGTTGGAATTTGTTTTTTCCTATTATATGTTTCAGCAGATATAATTCTGCTGCTTTTCTGTTTTGTAAGAATTCCTCAAAATGTCTGACCAACTGATGGTACTTTCCCTTCTCTTCCAGGGATGTTGTGTTTTTGTTTCCATATTGCTATACATATTTTCTCTCACTTCATGAGTTTTAATGGAAGAATGGGTCCAGTTTGGCAACATAGTGATATCTGCATACAACTGATAATGTGTTCACCAACCTAGTTCACCCCAAATCTCAGTAACAAATTGCACGACTTTGGTTTTCATGACTGATAATATATTGATATGTTAATAGGTTGAGCATCTACTATATTACCTACCTTTAAATTCTTCACATCCTCTTCTACATGTTCTTCTAATTGACTTACATAAAAAGGCCTAAATGCTTCTTCAATACCTATATGAAAAAATAATCCTTTAAATTTCTTAAGCATTTTCTAAAATAAAATCAAAATATTAACAATCTATTGTCTTTGAATTACTTTCCTCAATCTGTGAGCAAAGCAGTAAAATTAAAATCAAAACTCCAAATCACTGACTCTAATGATGAGACTAACCAGAGACAGAACAAGGGTGAGAATAACTCTGGGACCACAGGCTCCTCCCAACCACAGGCACTTGCTCTGGCTGCAGCAAAAAGACCTACTGATGGGAATTAATCTTCAAGTTGACCAGAAGGAGTGAACTCCATCTTTCTATCCCTCTGGTATCAAGTATTTGATAGGATGGGATTCTCAGAATAAGAGTTGGGTGTAAAGGGTTAAAGCTGTAAGCCTTAAAAGAAAAAGGTAACTTCCGGTTCTAAAAAAACAGTAGACATTCCTTTTCTTATTTCTCCTGCTAAGTATAACAAAAAAAAAAAAACCCTGGATATTATATAGAAAACAAATATATGGATCCTCTGAAAGGATGAGAGAGAAAGGCAGACCAGCTAGGAACCTCGGGGCCTGAGAAAACATGACAGAAGCTTTAGTCCCAATAGTCAAAAAGTAGAAACAAGTCTTTCAAAGAGTCAATAATCAAATTGTAGTGAATCCACAAGCATGGAAAACTACTCAGCAATAAAAAGGAATGAACTATTGATACTTGCACTGACCGGGAGGAATCTCTAGAGAATTATGCTGAGTTGAAAACAGTTGATCCCCAACGGCCACATATGATATGATTCTATTTATATCATTCTTGAAATGAAAAAAATTTAAGAATGGAGGATAAATTAGTGTTTGTCAGGGGTGAAGAAAGGGGTGGGGAGCAGGAAGGAAGCGGGTGTGGCTATAAAAAAGCAACACTTGTGATAGAAATGTTCTGTATCTGACCGCATCAGTGTGGAGATCCTGGGAAATGTTGCACTGTAGTTTTGTGAAATGTTACCATTGGGGGAAAATGAGCCAAGTGTACATGGGCTTTCTTTGGGTTGGGTACATGGGTTCTTACTTCTTATGACTGCATATGAATTTACAATTATCCCAAAATAAGAACTTTGTTTTAATTTTGTATTGAGACATAATATCTGTACATATTTATGGGGTACATGTATATGATAATAATCAAATCAGAGTAATAAGCACTTTCATCTCTTCAAATCATTTTTATGTATTGGGAATTTCATATTCTTCTTTTCTGGTCCTTTGGAAATATATTATAGATTTTAGCCCATAGTTACCCTACTGTGCTATAGAAAACTAGGACTAATTCTTCCTCTCCAACTGTGTTTTCGTGGCTCTTAATCAACTTTTCATCCCCCATCTTTCCTCCCTTCCCAGACTCTAGTGACCACTACTCCACTCTGTTCTTCTGTGAGATTGAATCCCAGGGTATTCTGCCTCTGAGCTACACCCCCAACCCCTTTTACTTTTTTTTTTTCTGCTGGGGACATTCTACCTCCGAGCTACACCCCCAGCCCTATTTTTATTCTTTATTTTGAAACAGGGTCTCACTAAGTTGCAGAGGGCCTCACTAAATAGCTGAGGCTGGCTGCAAACCTGCGATCCTCCAGTCTTAGCCTCCCAAGTACTGGGATTACAAGCGTGCACCACCATGCCCGGCTTATGTTATGTAAATTTTAACACAATAAAATAGTTAATCAAAAGAGAAGAAACAAACAAACAAGAAGGCCTGATATGCCCTTGTGCTTTTTTTTTTCTATTTCATTATTTTTTTTAATTTTAAAACAGGGTCTTGCTAAATTGCTGAGGGCCTCACTACGTTGCCAAGGCTGGCTTCAAACCTGTGATCCTCCTGTCTCAGCCTCCCAAGTACTGGGATTACAGGTGTGCACCACCATGCCTGGCTTCCTTGTGCTTTTGAGAAGGATGGCATCTTTTCATTGGACAAAATATTTGAAATCTAGACAGTCAGCTTGAAACCACAAGTAAAATGTACATGGTTTTCTGAAGACACACGGCACATTCCTGAGATCATCTTACTGAGGAAAGCCACCCGTGGGACACACCCTACAGAGCCATAAACGATGCTCTTACCACTCTTACCGGGAAATGTTGGCCGAACTTCTGGGCTTGCGTCCCAGCAGAGCTCCATGAGCCCTATGATCTCCCTCGGGCAATGCTCAATGATGTCGTCCACATTTGGCCTGTTCCCAGCTTTTATGCATATTAAAATCTGGTCCGCACAGATGGCATCTATAAAACCAAGAGGAGCTCTTCAGTTGGGACTTTCAGGTCCTACTCTTAAATGGTCTCTGCCTAGGGTATGCTTTGAGCATAGCTGCTTCATTCCATAGGGGCGCTACAGTGTTATGACAAGGAGCAGACGTATTCCATTCCATAAAGTCAATGGCAGTCCCCAGATCTTAATGCAAAGGCAAATACAAAATAGCCTTGCCTTTAAGAAGCTTAGTTTAATGAGGGTGACTTAAAAAATAGAGCGATAATTGATATTCTCAAAGTAAGTACAAGGGGTTCTGGTAGCACAATCATGACTAGAAGATCTGAGAAGGTTTTGTTGAGTACAGAAAAAGAAGCAAGAATTATCCATGAAAGAATAGGGAAGGAAGACTTAGGGAGGAGGACTCTGGGACCAGGAAGAATGGTATGAATAGACTGGGAATTACAAAAATCATGATGCATCCCAGAAATTTCAGGTTGGGTACAACTGGGCGTACTGCCAAAGGAGGGAGAGACGGGGCCTAAGGCTAGGGAGAGAAGCAAAGGTCAGATCATAAATGGCGTCATAGTCCATACTGAGGAACCTGAAATCTATCCTAAAGGCCACAGGGAGTCTCAGAAGGATTTCAAATAGGGGAATAAGATGGTCGTATTTGCCTTTTAGGATTACTATTTTGGCTGCCATGTAAATAGAAGAATGCATGAGGAACCTGCAGCAGAAATGAGTAGGGTCTGAACTAAACAGAGGCCAGTGGGGATAGAGAGATGTAAATTAAAAATATATCTTGAGCCAGGAATAGTGGCGTATGCCTGTAATCCTAGTACTTGAGAGGCTGAGACAGGAAGATCACAGGTTTGAGGCCAGACTCAGCAAGTTAACGAGACCCTCAGCAGCTTAGCAAGATCCTATTTCAAAATAAAAAACAAAAATGGCCAGGGGTATAGCTTGGAGGTAGAATGCCCCTGGGTCTAATTCCCAGTACCAAACAAACAAACAAACAAACAAACAAACAAACAACCCCCCCAACAGATATATCTCGACTCATGTATGTATTTCAAATTCATAGCTTCTGAGGTCTTACTGGATGTGACAGACGAGGGACAAGGTTGGGTCTAACATGACTCTAAGGTTGCTGGTGGGCGACTCAGTAGACAGACAGTGGCACCATTTTCTGAATATATAAGAGAAGCAAAGCTAGGAGAGCTACAGGGAGAAAAATTACAAACTTATGGATTTGTTTTGTGGAACATTGCTTTGGAAGTTTCTCTGGTATATTTAATGGATCTCCATAACAGGCAGGTGGATACCCAGGCCACAGCCAGAGACAGACAGACATTTAAGAGGCATCAGCAAAGAAATGATCATTAAACCATGGGCGTTAATTACCCAGGAAGAATGTGTAGGAAAATGTCCATTTCACACACTTAACAACTGAAGAATGTCGGCTTATACGACTGTTCTCCTGCAGGGACCACGATTTACTCATCTTTACATTCCCAGTGTTGACTATAGTACCCAGAGTAGGTACTGGAAAGTATTAGTACTTGAATGAAGGAGTAAGTGAACGAGTTAAAGTTTGAAGTGTATCCCTTGTAGTATGAAAGGCTAAGTCCTCATAAGCAGAAATGAAGAGAGTTTCCTGTCTAGGAAGAATCCTGGAACTTTACAGCACTCGCCATGGTGAGAGACTCCAATTCATCTGAGGATCTCTAATTCCTAAACTGGGATCACTCACTCATTCAACAAAAATTTACTGAGTACCTACTATGTTCCAGGACCGGTGTGGGTAGATACTGAGGAAATGGTAGTGGATAAATCAGATGTGTCACTAACCCTCATGAAACTTACTAAAGTCCAGTAGGTCAGACTGCCATTAAATGAACAAACAATTCTAAGTCTTAACTGATCTCACTGAAGGCCATATTTCATTTAACTATTTTGACTAATACCAAAACCCTACTCTTCTACAAACGTCTTACTCTCATATGGCTCCTTATTTGCAAATATCGCCCAGAGCAGTATGCCAAAGCTGTAGACGTCGGACTTCTCCGTGGGCTTTACGTTGATGTCATTCAGGTGCTCAGGGGCCATGTAGTAGAGGGTGCCACCGTTTTTCTTAGAGGTGCTGTTCATTTTCCTCTGCTCATTATGTTCCTCTTTAGTCAGTTTGCTCCACGTCTTAAAGGAAGCAACACCAAGGTCAGCTATCTGCAAAAGAGATCAAACCAGCAAGATCATTGCACGAAGGCTACAAGCAAACCAGTTAGCTTTAAACCCGGGGCTTATCCAGTAGATGTCAGTCACAGAAATGGTTGCTTTGAGCAGGTTTAAAAGAGCTTCTCAACAGACTCACAGAAGCTAAGTGTTTCCTCATTCATCTAGAAAATCTTTCCCAAGAAATGTTCACATGAAATCCTGGTATCTTGATACTCACAAAATAAAAGGGAAGGGGAAAGCAGAAGACATTTCTGGCATGATAATAATTCATTGTGTTATTCTGCATATGTTTTCCAGCTATTTCTGGGGCTGGGGGGAAAACGTTATTTTCTTCTTAGCAGACTTAGGTAGCAGATGGAAACTAGGTACTACACCTTCTATTTCCCCAAATGGCGTCCCGAGGCCCATGGATGTGAGTTTCCTGGATCCCAAAGACACACTGGGGATAAGGATTGTGATCTTGTTCTGAGTTGGTGCCGGAACCTGAGAGAAGATGAGACAGGAAGGAGGAGAGGGGGAAAAAGACAGAAAAGCAGAGAAAAATACCATGGTCAGACACAGAGCAAAGCAGGAAGTGGTAGGGCAAAAGAACAGAAGACGACGATTGAGAAAGAACCAGAGGATTCAAAGGGAGAGTTTCACTTTCGTCTCTAGAAACCCAAGCAAGCACTTGGGGGTGAACATGGCATGTGCTTATCTGAACTTCATAGATGTTTTAACCCAGGGTATAAGAGATAGGCTATTCATTTAAAGAAAGTTTAAAGACATTGAAATAAAAATCTGTCCAAGATTCAAAGTATCAGAAGCAGAATGCTGTAGGCAGGTCCTGAGTTCTTCCCACACTGCGGCTTCCTCTCTCAGGTTCTTTTGGTTTTGTTTTGGTGTGGTTCTGGGGATCGAAGCCAGGGCTTTACACATGCCAGGCAAATGCTCCACCACTGAGCGACACCATCAGACCCCTTTCAGGTTCTTGTATTTGGATTCCAGGTGCCAAAACCAATCAGATGTGCTGCTCCCCTTGTTAAATTTTGCCACTGAATGGTCAAAACAAAGATCCCTTTCTCTCTTCCCTTTACTAAGATGGAAAAATCAAAAGGAAATTGATTTTTTTAAAAAAAATGCAGACAGAAGTAAACAAACAAATAAAAAATTTAAATCAGCTAAATTTCAAAGCAGAAGGTTTTGATGCCCAAATGGTTAATTTGCTGCTGATCTCTCAGGCCATGTCTGAGTCATAAGGATTTACCACACACACCTCCGCATTCCCCTGCATTTCCAGAACAGAGGAGTCTCAGTCACACAGATTTCCTGGGAAAATGAGGCAGATGGCCCATTCCAGGGTAGACAAGGCAACCCTTGAATGTTTCCATCTCAAAGTCTAACAGAGGAGGAAAACAAAATCCAGGGATGAGGTTTTCTCACCATTCAATTACACTGCTCCCAACAACATCAGTTACGTCCTTACAGTTTCCTCCCAACCCCATCATGCTGCATCTGTCCTTTCAATCCCTGGTAGAGATGTCTGGAAGCACCCTCGCCAGCACCATGCTGAGCTAGGTCTTCCTTTATCACCTCCCCTAGATTTTGTTTCCTCCTCCGTTAGACTTTGAGATGGAAATATTCAAGAGTTTCCTTGTTCACCTAGAAACGGGGCATCTGTCTCCTCATTTTCCCCATGAAATCTATATGACCTCAAATCCTCTCCTCTGGAAATGCAGGTGTGTGTGGAAAATCCTTAGAACTCAGAGATGGCCTGAGAGTCGGATCAGCAACAAATTGGCCACTGGGGCATCAAAACATTTTCTTTGAAATTCAGCTTAATATTTTGTATGTTTCCTTCCATCTGCCTGCCTTTAAAAATCTCAACTTCCTTTTTCCATCAACAAGAAGGGATTTACAGTGGATAGTTAGAAGTGAAACTATTCCACCTTCTAGAAGCCTACAGATTATGGTTTACCTTAATGTGAAAGTCGTTATCAACAAGGATGTTTTCAGGCTTCAGGTCCTTGTGTATCACACCTTCTCCATGTAAGTAGCACATTCCTTCGATGGTCTCCACAATTATCCTTCCTTTTATGGAAAGCGGAATACTGATCTGAAACAAGTGATATTAAGTCTCTGAAGTGGAAGGTAATCAAGCAGGCCAGAGCAACTATTTCATTAAAGAGTAGAGGGATCTGAACCTGAGGACAGTTACCAGGTTTCCTCCTATCAGATGCTCTGTAGCACTGCTGTCTGTCATTGTGACACAAATCCCCTTTCAAGAAAGATTCCAGCCGGGCGTGGTGGCACACACTTGTAATCCCAGTATTTGGGAGGCGGAGACCGGAGGATCCGGGTTCGCGGCCAGCCTCAGCTACTTAGTGAGGCCCTCCGCAACTTCGTGAGACCCAGTTTCAAAATAAAGTATAAAAAATAGGGCCGGGGGTGTAGCTTGGAGGTAAAATGCCCCTGGGTTCAATCCCGGTACCGCAAAAAAAAAAAAAAAAAAAAAAAGCCTCCATTCTGGGGAGAAGGGTATTAATACCTTTTTTTTTTGGTCGTGTGTGTGTGTGTGTGTGTGTGTGTGTGTGTGTGTGTGTTATTGGGGATCGAACCCAAGGGCATTCTACCTCCAAGCTATACCTGTAGCCCTATTTTATTTTGAATCAGGGTCTTCTTAAGTTGCTTAGGGTCTCACTAAATTGCTGAAGCTGGCCTCAAACCTGCAATCCTCCTGTCTCAGCCTCCCAAGTACTAGGATTACAGGTGTATGCTACAATGCCTGGCTTAATGTCTTATGTCAGTGTAAAAGCAAAAATTCCAGCTGGGCATGGTCATGCACACCTGTAATCTCAGCACTTGGGAGGCTGAAACAGGAGGATTGCAGGTTCGAGGCCAGCCTCAGCAACTTAGCAAGACCCTGTTTCCAAAACAAACAAACAAAAAAGCCAGGCATGGTGACACATGCTTGTATTCCCAGTACTCAGCTTGGGAGGCTGAGACAGGAGGATCGTAGTTTTGAGGATACCCTGAGCAAGTAGTGAGACTCTCATCAACCTAGCGAGACCCTGTTTCAAAATAAAAATAAGACAGGGCTGGGGGTGTAGCTCTGAGATAGAATGCCCTTAGGTTCAATCCCAGTACTACCACACACACACCAAAAAAAAAAAAAATATATGCCAATCTGATAGAGGAAGCAACTCTAAGATTAAGCTCCTTGAGGACAAAGACATGTTCTTATTATTCAGGATTGGATCCTTATACAATTACTTAGGATTGTTAGACTAATGCCTAGAATGTTTGAATAATGAACAAATATTCTTATCAACATTTTTTCCTGCATACTAATATGACATGATACTGTTATTTACACTGAATACATGAATGATGTCATGAAAATGTGCATGTGAAATAATGTTAACAGATAAAAGAAATACAAGGAAGTATGTTCACGCTGATTACAACCATGAAAAAATCTATGTGATCCATGTGCTTCTAAAACTATGTTGAAGTGAATTAACATCTATTTGGTGATCTGGTATCAGACACTTCAGGTCTTTGTAGTCTCAATTCACTCTTCAAATTATATTCTAGATATATCAACATCAATGTTAGTATAAGGGTTTGGTAAACAAGTTTTATTTTCCTATTTTAAATCTTCTCCATTGTTGCTGTGGCTTATTTTCTATATTTAACCCATAATAAATGTGTCTTAAATGGCATCAAAGTACAACTGAGAATATTCCATCTTTTTTAACAGAGCGTGCGTGCTTTCGTCCATCAACCCATACTTGTTATCCGTCACACTAAAACCCCAGGAGCTGTGGCTCACAGAAAGGCTGGCAGGTCTGATAAAACACCAACCACAGTACCAAGACACGGTGTGGGGGGGGCTTTTGAGTGGTGACACAGAGGACTGTAGAGATGATCGAGAGGACTGGAAGACATGTCTCTGGGCAGGAAACGACAAGGAAAAGCTACTGAGAGACTGACTTCAGATAATCCAAGCTACAGAGCAACTCACAAAGGGACTATTTAATACCAGAAAGTCACAAATGAACATGCTGAAGGTAGCCATAAGAGCCAGTGCTTGTGGCGCTGCAAAGGTGTCCCCTACCTGGGCCTTAAGCACCTGCATCAGGTTGCCCTTCTCCATGTACTCCATCACCAGGGCATAGTTCCCTTCTTCCATGATGACGCCCAGGAGCTTCACCACCCGGCTGTGCTTCAGTCTGTGCATCATCTTCCCCTCCTCAAGGAGGGACTCGTTGTACCTGTGGGCATGGAAGGCGCTCTGCTGAGGGGGCAGAGCCAGCCCCTTCCCCCGTGATGCCCAGAAACCTCATGTGCACCTGCAACACATCACATCTCATACGCCTTTGCCACACTTGGAACCGTACTGACTTCTGTCTTCCAGGCACAGACCACGAGTCTTAGAAGGCAGAGGGGCTTCTCCTTCATCTTTATACACTTCCTTCCCAGTAACTGCAAGTGGGCACCCAAGACTTGGGAATCAATGAATGAAAAGTACATGAGAAGCAGCAACATGGTCTGGAAAAAAGACTGTGCTAGACACTGGACAGCACAATGAAAAAAAAAGGGGGGGAGCCCTCTTATAACTACTCCAAGAAAGACACAGAAAGAGGGCTAAATCCACTCCACCAGTTGCTTTAAAGAGAGGGTCCCTGGCACTTTTCATGGATAAATCTACCTCTTTTCTGTCATTTAAGTTGATTTTCCTTTTGGGTATTTTGATACAGCCCAGAAAGCTGACTAACACACCTCCCATACACTTCGCCTCCCTCATCACCCTCATCTCCTTCTCTCTGATTTCCTTCCTCTGCATTTCTCTTCCATTATTTCCTAGCTTTTCCCTAACGAGCCTCATAATCCTTATTAGAGATAATGACTATAATAAGAGTCATCATTACCCTTGATATAGTCAGTATACTGAGACTCCCACCGGGTTCTGCCTCATCCTGAAACCTGGGCTGCTCTTATTCACTCAGAGTCCATGATAACCTCTTTCTGTGGCCAGTGGGGAGTGTGGCCCACCCACCTCTGCCCCTAACCTACTCATTGCGGTTGGGCCCTGTGTACACCTTTTTCAGGATCACGAATCCATGGGTTCTGTGTAGACACAAGGACACCTTCCCGAAGCCTCCGCTGTCTAGATCTTCCTTCTCTAGGAAGTCACTGGAGTTCATCTTAATGTCATCCAACGACATGTCTGGTCACCTTCTGAATGCTCCAAATACCCCCAAATATACCAATCTGTTTATTTCTCAGTGCCGTGCCCTGTGAGGAAAACAGAGAAGACATCTCAGGCAAAAGGATCATGGTTCAAAAAACTATATGCTGGGTAGGCCTTTGTTTTTTGGAAGACAGACATAAACCTGTAAGATGAGCTGTTTTTCTAAGAATCACAGAAGAACATAATTTTTATTCCCTCAGAATTTTCATTTCTGGCAATATGGAACACTGGGAAAAATTTAAAACCTTTTGGCTACAAAAAAAACTTATATATGCTTTGCGATGCAATTCAAACATCCATTCAAATATATAACTGAGCTTAGTGGAAAGGAAAAGAAATCTAGGGCCAGAAAACAAAATGAGCACTGAAGGAGGGGCAGTGGCCCACAGCGTGGCCCTGCAGGGCACTGCCAACGTCGCCATCCAGTCACTGGAGTTTAAAGTCCCACAGGGACAGGAGCTGAGATAGGGGCATGTTAGAAAAGAGGACTAGAATGAAGACTCCCCCTTAATCTGGCCCTCCTCGGTGTCCTACTCTTCAATGGAAGGAAAGGATGGAGAAAAAGCAGTCCATTAGCAAATGAATACATTTGCCTAGGACTAGGCATGGGGTATTAAAAAAGTCTCTACACAGAGAATTCATAACCTTGAGCTCATCTTCAAATAGTTTGGGGCTTTGAGTTTAGAGGATCCTGGCCATCTTCTTCAGGTCAGGATCCCCCAAACAAAGAACTTTTATGTAGGAAAGTGGTCACAGGCTGATGACATCCTCAGGTTATATGACTAAAGCCAACAAAACACCCCCAAAGGCAGGCCAGATAGGATCCCCACAGGAAAAGCTTAATTTATCAGGGGCTCCCTTTCCAAAATTATAAATCACACAAGAAGAAATCCACTATGAGCCAGATCCTGCAGTACAACCAACAGCAATACAAGGCATCAGGTAAGTTCAGAACTTCAGGTGATTACGCTATTGAAAAGCATTAGAAAATGAAGAGACTTAGCCGGGCGTGGTGGCGCACGCTTGTAATCCCAGTGCTTGGGAGGCTGAGACAGGAAGATCCAGGTTCGCCGCCAGCCTTAGCTACTTAGTGAGGCCCTCCGCAACTTCGTGAGACCCAGTTTCAAAATAAAGGATAAAAAAATAGGGCCAGGGGGGAGCTCAGAGGTAGAACACCCCTGGGTTCAATCCCTGGTACCACAAAAAAAAAAGAAAAAAGAAAATGAAGAGACTTAAAGTAAGTATGAGCAAAAGCAGGAACTGGAAGACTCTAAAAAGAACAGGCACTCTGAATAGAAAGATGTGAAAAAGAATGAGGATCTCGAGAATGTGTCTATCTGTGCTCTGTCAGGTGTCACTGCAGAACTATTTGCTTCATCTTTCTTCCCTTTTCTTCCATTCATCCCCAAACTGACATAAAGAATCAAATCCCACAGGGAATAAGAGTGAGATACTAATACACCCCTATCAGGACATCCAAAACTAACAAGCCCAACAGTGCCGAAATACTGGTGATGTGAAGCCACTGGGACTCTCATACACTGGCGGGGATATAAATCAGTATAACCACTTTGGAAAAAGGTCTGGTAGTTTCTTATAAAATTAAACACACACTTATATTCTCTGACCCAGCAATCCTATCCCAAGAGAAATGAAAACACATGTCCAAAAAGACTTGTGTAATGTCCACAGCAGCTTTATTCCTAAGAGTCCCAAAGTGGACCAAGAGGAGAATGGCAAACAAACTGTGGTATGTTCACATGACGTAATATTACTCAGCAATAAACAGGAGTACTCCTAGCCAGGCACAGTGGCCCATGCCTGTAATCTCATTACTTGAGAGACTGAGACAGGAGGATTGCAAGTTCAAGGCCAGTCTCAGCAATTTAGTAAGAACTTAGTAGAATTAGTAGCTGAACTACTAATATACAAAATAGCACGGATGAAATGCAAAAACATGATGCTGAGTAAAAGAAGACTACATACTGTATAATTCCCTTTATAGAAGGTTCTAGAATAGTCAAAACTAATCTATGGTGGGAAAGAACCCTAGTTGCCTGGCAGGTTGAGGAGTGAGTGGGAAAGGGCATGAAAGAACTTTCTTGGGTGATGGTAATGTTCTAGTATATCGACATGGGTTAGAGGTGCATAGGAATAGGCATTTGCCAATACTCAGCAAATGTACAATTGGCCCTCCATATCCACGGGTTCTGCAACCATGGATGTAACCAGCTGCCAATAGAAAATATTCTACAAAACCTGCATCTGTACTAAACATGTACAAACATTTTTTCCTTATCATTACTCCTTAACCAATATAACAACTATTTACATAGAATTTACATTGTATTAGGTATTATAAGGAATCTAGCATTGATTGAAAGTATACCAGAGGATTGCATAGGTTCTGTGCAAATACTATGCTATTTTATGTAAGGGACTAGGAGCATCTGCAGATTTTGGTATCCAAGGGGTTCCTGGAACCAGTCCCCTGAGGATACTTAGGTTGCTGAAGCTGGCTTCCAACCTGTGATCCTCCTGTCTCAACCTCCCAAGTACTGGGGTTATAGTCGTGTGCCACCACACCTGGCACCTGAGGATACTTAAGGATGACTATAGTTTTAAGAATTGCAGATAAATTTTACATCAGAAGAAAAATCAGCTGGGTGCTGTGGCACATACCTATAATCCCTGTACTTGGGAGGCCGAAACAGGATAGCAGGTTTGAGGTTAGCAGCACATGGTAACTTAGCAAGACCCTGTTTCAAAATAAAAAATAAAATAGAGCTGGGGGTATAGCTTAGAGGTAGAATGCCCCTGGGTTTAATCTCCAGTATCCTCCCCCACACAGAAAGAAAGAAGGAAGGAAGGAAGGAAGGAAGGAAGGAAGGAAGGAAGGAAGGAAGAGAAAGGAAGGGAGAAAAGAGAGAGGGAGGGAGGAAAGAAAAAAGGAAAAGAAAAATCTATAAATATATTGAATTCTAGTTTGTGCTATGTATGCTGAAGTATTTAGGGAGATGTGTACAGATATTTGCAATTTACTTTAAAATGCATCGTCCCCCCAAAAATCAGAGAGTTGGGTGTGGTGGTGCGCTCCTATAATCTCTGCAACTCAGGAGGCTGGGTGGGAGAGGATCATGAGTTCAAGGACAGCCTGGGCAACATAGCGAGACCATATCTCAAAAAAACAAAAAATCAGATTGGTGGATAAACAGAGGCAGAAGGAGATGGTGAGCTCTGTGAAAGCAAGAAGAGCAAAACTGCCCTGATGGTGCCTATATGGGAGTATACGGGAAGATCTTTTTAACTTTGCACTTTCATGTTTTTCATAATAGAATGCTGGAGAGCAGAAAGTAAAAAAAAAAAAAAAGTACACTGGGGAGAGGGGCATTCCAAAAATGCCCAACCTGGCTACAATCTTGTCCAGTGGCTTGCTGCGGACAGCTCAGGTAAGTTATCTTTTACACCCTGTACAAAGGCTACCCCGAGGACACCCACATATCAGGACATTAGACTAACATGATGGAAGGCATTGCCATGCAAGAGGAAGTGTCCTTGGGCAAAGGAGCATGGTGGGGGCAGGGAGGGAGGAGGGGAAGGATGCCCAGGTAAAGGCATGCAGGGGGAGGGGGAGAGGGAGGGGTGCAGCCGGCTCTGAAGGGGAGATAGCTAGGAGCCACAGTGAAGCACCCAGCGTGGGCCTCCCTCCTGTGAACTCCAGCTCTGTGATTCATTATCCCTGTGACCTTGGGGAACTTCAGCCCCACTCCTCATCTGCCAAAAGAAATCGTAACAACCCCGACGGGACTGGTAAGGATGATATGAGAACAAGTACGCAAAAATACATCTGTTGTCTGCTTTATGCCTCTGGCTCTGGCTAGCCTGGTCCCCTCCTGCTGGGCTTTGAGAATGGCATGTCACCATGTCACCAGGCTGCGGCTCAGCAGGTCCCTACCGGCCAGTCCTGGTGAGAATGAGACTGGGGGTGAGGGGTGTGGAGATGGAAAGCGGAACAGATAGAACCTTTTTTACGCCTTCTTTTTCATTTACTGCAGACTCAATTTGTCTCACCCTTCCCTTTGTCATACTCTTCAGGCGCATTCTTCTCCCCATCTCTTGCCTGACTAGAGGCTGGTTGCTCATCCGCCAGTTGACAGTGAAACCTAACTTCCTGCAGAGAGCCCTGAGTCTTCTGGTTAAGAATTTTCAGGGCACCTTATGCTTCTTCCCTGGAACAGTTCAGACAGTTAGTACGTGAAAAGTATTTCTAATGAAGCTCACAGCAGGCAAAAAACTGCCTTGGGCACTATCTCTAGTGTCTAGCAGAACCTAACTATGGTAGCTGATCATGACATACGATTTTAAAAGACATACTATTTTAGACAATTTAACTGTCTAAAAATAAAGGAAATAACGAAATGAATTATAGCATATTTGTAAGATAGACATAGTCATTCAATTGTTTTCAAAAGATAAATCTGTGTGTGTGTGTGTGTGTGTGTGTGTGTGTGTGTGTCCGGGGATTGAACCCAAAGTGCATTCTACCCCTGAGCTACACCCCCAGACTGATTTTTTTATTTTTTGTTTTGAAACAGGGTGTCACTAAGTTGCTGAAGGTGGCCCACAACCTGCAGTTCTCCTGTCTCAGTCTCCTAAGTACTGGGATTACTGGTGTTTGCCACCATGCCCAGCTTCAAAAAGTAAATCTGAGCCAGGCGTGGTGGCACATGCTTGTAATCCCAGTACTTAGGAGGCTGAGACAGGAGGATCGCAGGTTCGCAGGCAGCCTCAGCTACTTAGTGAGGCCATCCGCAATTTAGTGAGACCCTGTTTCAAAACAAAGAATGAAAAATAGGGCTGGGGGTGTAGCTCAGAGGCAGAATGCCCCTGAGTTCAATCCCCAGTGCTGCAAAAAAAAGTAAATCTGTAAAACAGTATAACATACACATCTGTATAACACACACACACACACACACACACACACACACACAGTAAGACACCAAAATATTAATAAGAATTGTAAAGCATCTCAGAATACTCATACACACACAAGGAAAGACACCAAAATCTTAACAAGAAATGCATCTGATTGGTAGAGCAATTTTTTACTTTCTATTTTATACTTTTACAGTATTTTTAACAATAAACACAAATTACATTTATAATAAAATGATCCTTTAAAAGGATTAATTCCTTGACTCAATAGTCATTGACTCTGAGGAATTAATTCTGAGATGCTGACAAAGTTGCATATAATGATGTTCCAGTAACATTACATAGTATAGCAAAAGCATGTAAAACAGTTTATATGTACAGAGGAGAGAATACTCCATACTCTGAAATATATCTATAAATATATTTATTATATATACAATATATCTATAATATCTACAAATATATCCATACTGTGAAATATATCTAACAGTTTTCAAAACAATACTGTATAATAAAGTCTAATAACATGAAAAAATGCTCAGAGACAGTAAAGAAACTACAAACCTTGTCCCTTCTCTCAAACTTCCACTATCAGTTCTTGAAAGCATGCTACTTCCCTAGACAGGTAAATAATAATTTATCTTTGGAAAAACCAAGTGCAAAGATCCAACCTTACAACCTTACTTGCCTATATTAAATGAGTCCTGATGTATAACCATTTGGGTGTAAGATTTCAACTTTCTAAGTTCTACTTGGTATCTCTCCTTCACCCTAGGTCATGTTTTCTCGAACTGTCTAGGACCTCCAGGGCCTCCTGTGTACATGGTAGAGGTAGGGGGGAAATGTTTTTAGATAAAGGCATATTAATCCAGAAATTCAAGGAAGTGATTTTTTTCCCACTGAATAGGAATTCCCCAGAAATTTCTCAAACAACTTACACCCTTTAAAGCAGGATAAGTCTTAACAAAATTTGCATATTTGCCTTTTAATGGTTGGGCTACTTTTTTAATCTAATTAATTTCCCTCTATTTTTCACTGATGATCATACATAATGAAGTGTGATAGAAAATGCTGATTGCCTGCCAGTGCCCTCTTCTCTGCTAATAGAACTCTGATTCTACTCAGGTATTCAATGTCACCAGAGGAAATCTCCAAGGTTCTTTGTGTTGCTTGGAAAAAGAGCTCTAATCAAGGAAGAGCCAAATGACCAGCAGGAGACAAGATTGAAATAGCGTTTAACCAAGCATGATCATCTCATTAGCATATTATGACCCCATGAAGTGAATTTTATTATCATAGTTTCAAATTCCAAATGAAGAAATCAGGTTACACATTTACAAATGAAGAGTTCACCTTAAGTGGCAGATCCTGGAATCAAACCTTGTCCCTTCTCTCAAACTTCCACTATCAGTTCTCGAAAGCATGCTACTTCCCTAGAAAGGCAAACAATAATTTGTCTTTGGAAAAACCAAGTGCAAAGATCCAACCTTACAACCTTACTTGCCTATATTAAATGTGTATACTATAGTTAAAAGTATGGGGAATGTACAGACTAAATTTCAAAAATGTATGAAAATATGGTTCAAAAATCAATATTCTACACAGTAATACAGTTAACTGTGTCTGCCATAATATAATATCCAAAGTATGGAAAACTATTTTTTGTTTCAAATTCCCAGATCATATTGGTGGTATTAACAAGTTATGGATTAATAAGCACCAAATAGTACCTTGCCCAGTTTGGAAGTTGATATTTTAGGCACTTTCTTAATCCTAAAAGTATAATTATCCCTGGGGCTCAATATAGTGTAGATAGAGGAAAGCAAAAATTTAAAAAAACTTTAAACAATAATTAAATCATTTTTACTGCTGTTCTGCCAGTAATAAAAATGATGAAACACTCCAAATTTAATTTTAAACAAGCCTAGTCTTCACTTTTTGTGTAAAGAAGAGCTGCAGTATGTCACATTCCTAACTCATCACCATTTCCTCCTTCCTCTACCATAAGACACCTTTCTAATGGTTACAAAATGCAGATAGATATGATATCACTACATTTCCAGCCTTGGTGTAAATCAGGGAAGAATCAATAGCGGCCTAAAGACTAAAGAATTTCTGCAAGTTTCCTTAATTAAAGCAGCTTTATGAGTCGCCCGAGAAAAACACGAGTTCTGAGAAAGGAGTCCAATGATCAGGAAGAAACAAAAGAATGAATCACCCTGGACACCCCCTCCAAACCCGGAAGAGGGTTCGTAGCACTTCATAAAAACAAATGGCACTGACGACCAAAGAAGCCAACGAAAGTTATGGCATTTGTCCCTTTTGTCGTTGAGGTTGTTGACCGCTCCTCTCACCCACTAGTCAGCTCACGTCTGAGAGGATACAGAAATGCTTTTGATGGTCTTTGCAACCTGCTGCGACTCTTAGCACAACAGTGAAAGACCCTTTTCGATTCCGTAACCTTGTTACGGCAA
>PVJS01019233.1:0-33933 GCA_004027185.1 Glis glis | reverse complement strand
AAGAGGTAGCCTGTATCTGGTTGCATGTTTTTATTTGATGCTGTAGCCTTTGTTATTTGTAATTTGTGCAGTGTTATTGGTGTGGAGTTGTAGATATATGAATTTAACTAGCTTAATTGAGGTCTGACTGGCAAAGAATAAACTACGCACACATAAAATATTCAGTGTGATAAGTTTGACCTATTTATACGCCTGTGGAGCCATCACCACAGTCAGCTTCATGAACTATTGCCCCCAAAAGGCTCCTCACACCTGTGGTTCTTCCTGTCCCATTCATCACTGTATTGCAGCAGCCACTGATAAGCTTTCTGTCACTGTGAATTAGCTCGCTTTTTCTGTATGTGTCGAATCATATAGTTAGGTGCTCTCAGCTTTTTTCTGATTTCTCACTCAATCATCATTTTGCGATGCATTCGTGTCGTGTATTTCAGTGGCTCCTTTGTTGCTGAGTGGCATCCACTGTACAGCTGTGACACAGTGTCCACTTATTGTTGACAGACATTTTATTACAAATAAAATTGCTGTATAAACATTTGTGTACAAATTTTTTGTATAGATATATGTTTTTCTTTTTCTTGGGCATAAGAGTAGAATGGCTGGATCATATTGTGCCTATTTGTTTTGCTTTTTTTTTTAAATTGGTACTGGGGATTCTACCTCTAAGCCACACCCCCAGCCCTTTTTATTTTTTATTTTGAAACAAGGTCTCACTAAATTGTAGAGGGCCTCGCTAAATTGCTGAGGCTGGTCTTGAACCTGTGATCCTACTGTCTCAGCCTCCCAAGTACTGGGATCACAAGTGTGCACCACTATGCCTGGCTTCCTTACTCTTTGTATGATCAGTTTTAGCTGGGCATGGTGGTGTGTACTTGTAATCCCAGTACATGGGATGCTGAGACAGGAGGATCGTGGGTTCGTGGCCAGCTCAGCTACTTAGTGAGTCTCTTCACAACTTAGTGAGACCCTGTTTCAAAATAAAGAGTAAAAAATAGGGCTAGGGGTATAGCTTGGAGGTAGAATGCCCCTGGGTTCCATCCCCAGTACCGCAAAAAAAAAAGGAAAAAAAAATATATGATGAGTTTTGAAAAAAATTGTAGCCATTATGTAATTATGTAATAAGCATGTAGTAGTATCACATTATGGTTTTATTATTCATTTTTTTGTGGTACTGGGGATTGAACCCAGAGGCATTCTACTTTCAAGCTACACCCCCAGCCTGATTTTATTTCTTATTTGGAAACAGGGTCTCACTAGGTTGATGAGAGTCTTACTACTTGCTGAGGCTGTCCTCCAACCTGCAATCCTCCTGTCTCAGCCTCCCAAGTACTGGGATTACAAGTGTGTGCCACCACACCTGGCTACATTATGCTTTTAATTTGCATTTCTCTGATTAAAGATGTTGAGCATCCTTTCATATATATTTGCTTATATTTTTTATGGTACTCTGAATTGAACCTGAGGGCATTCTACTGCTGAGCTACCCCCCCAGACATATTTTATTTTTTATTTTTTAGTTCAAAACAGGGTCTCACCGAGTTACTGAGGCTGTCCTCCAACCTGCGATCCTGCTGTGTCAGCCTACCAAGCACTAGGATTACAGGCTTGCGCTACCTGGCCTGCCTTATTATATCTTGATGAAGTGTCTGATTGACTCTTGCTGTTGTTTAAAAATGGAGTTGTTTTATTACTTAATTTTTTTTTTTTTTTTTTGGCGGTACCGGGGATTGAACCCAGGGGCGTTCTACCTCTGTGCTACACCCCTGGTCCTATTTTTTATACTTTATTTTGAAACTGGGTCTCACGAAGTTGCCGAGGGCCTCACTAGATAGAGAGAGAGAGAGAGAGCGCGCGCGCGCGAGAGCTGGGGCTGGCCACGAACCCGGATCCTCCGGTCTCCGCCTCCCAAAGTACTGGGATTACAAGCATGCGCCACTACGCCCGGCTTTATTACGTAATTTTGAGGGTCATTTTAAATGTAAATCCTTTATCAAATGGTTAGCAGATACTTTTTCCCAGCCTGCAGTTTGACTTTTCTCTTACACTTAGCATTGTCATAAGTAGTTTTTAAGTATTTGTCCTTTGTTTTATGATATTTAGGCAAAGTACATTACCACAAATTTTTGGTTATGTTAGTGAAAATGTTAATGAATACTGTTTCATTCAGAAAACCTTTTTGCAGTCTCAGAGTGTCACCAGCCAAGGAAATAAGAAGCCACCAATTAGAAAAGAAAAAGAAGAGAAAGTTGAAAAGAGAAATAATGGTGAGAGCAAAGAAAACCGGGAAACAAAATTAGATGGTCCTGTTGAAAATGTCAGTGAGGATGAGGCTCAGTCAAGTAACCAGCGAAGGAAAGGTCAGTTCATCTGCAGCTTGGTTTCCACTTTATTTACTTTTGGTACTGCGGATTGAACCCAGGGGCATTCTGCCTCCAAGCTACACCCCCAGCCTGATTTTATTTCTTATTTGGAAACAGGGTCTAACTAGGCTTGCTGAGAGCCTAAGTTGCTGATGCTGGCTTTGAACCTGCCATCCTCCTGTCTCAGCCTCCCAAGTACTGGGATACAAGCGTGCGCCACCATGCCTGGCTTGATTTTGACTTTAAACTTTTTGTGTGTGTGTGTGTGTGTGTGGTACTGGGGATTGAACCCAGGGGCATTCTACTTCTGAGCTACACCTCCACCCCTATTTTATTTTTTATTTTGAAACAGGGTCTCACTAAGTTGCAAAGGGCCTCACAAGTTGCTGAGGCTGGCCACGAACCTGTGATCCTCCTGTCTCAGCTTCCCAAATACTGGGAATACAAGCGTGCGCCACCATGCCTGGCTGACTTTAAACTTTTGAAGAAAGTTGTAATAATGAAGTACTGTATGTAATCAGCTGATTGGTACTAGTTATGTGTATTTTGTCCTTTTTCAGGATAAACTGTAGTAAACTGGTTTGCTTCTGTAATATTTCTGGACTATTAGGCTTTCCTTTTTTTGTATTCTGTGCCACTTATAGATATATTCTTAGAAAGTTTTAAGTATTGTCTTTTAAATTTGTATTGGAACTGCTCCCTGTTTTTTAGGGAGTTCTGAGGAAATACTTCATTTTTTTAAGAGAAAAGTGAGAACAGTTTTAGCCAACTTTCTCCCTTGTAAAAATTACACATTGAAGCCAGGCGTGGTGGCGCTTGCTTGTAATCCCAGTACTTGGGAGGCTGAGACAGGTCTGCAATTTAGGGAAATCCTATTTCCAAATAAAAAAATAAATAAAATAGGGCTGGAGTTGTAGCTCAGGTAGAATGCCTCTGGGTTCAGTCCTCAGCACCAAAAAATATACAGTGAAAGAAAAAAAAATTAATGTCTTTACATCCCTTTAGAAGCAAATTAAATCTTTCTTTCATTTAATTAAAATTCAGGGCTGGGTGTGGTGGCTCACGCTTGTAATCCCAGTCCTTGGGTGGCTGAGACAGGAGGAGCGCAGGTTTGCAGACAGCCTCAGCTACTTAGTGAAGCCCTCTGCAACTTAGTGAGACCCTGTTTCAAAATAAAGTGTAAAAAATTGGGCTGGGGGTGTAGCTCAGAGTTAGAATGCCCTTGGGTTCAATCCCTGGTACTGCCAAAAAAAAAATTCAGAATGCTCTAGAATTGCAAAGCTTCAGTGAAAATTGTGCATTGTCATTAAATTACCTTATTTTGTTTTCTTCAAGCTAATAAGCACAAGTGGGTACCTCTCCACTTAGATGATGTAAGACCAGACAGTCAAGAAAGACCTGGATCCCGGAACAGCTCAAGATGTCAAGCGGAAGCCAGTAAATTGGTTCATAATAATAGGAGAAATGATACACGGAGTAAGTTACAGTCCAAGAGAAAGGGGACTGACAAGCGAGCGCAGTTTTAGTGCTTTTTATTCTACTCTGTACACTATAAACCATTTGTGAATCAGTTGCTGATAGTGTGTCCTTTTAACCTACATAGTGACAGAGTCTATTTCGTAAGAAACAGTAAAGCTTGGCACAGTCAGCAGCAGCGACGCTCACCATTAATACAGTGTGGCTTTCCACGGGCTCACTTTCCCAATGTTTCTTTTATACCTTTTTTCCAGGATCTAGTCTGGGATCATGTGGCTTTGGTTTTTATTTCTTTTTAGTTATATTTTCTAACAGTTCTTTTGCTTTATTGTTCATGACATTAAGTTTTTATTTTTTTGTGGTGCTAGGGGTTGAATTCAGGGGCATTCTACCTCGTGAGGTACACCCCCAGCCCTAGTTTATTTTTATTTTGAAACAGGGTCTCACTAGGTTGATGAGATTCTCACTACTTGCTGAGGCTGTCCTTGAACCTGTGATCCTCCTGTCTCAGCCTCCCAAGTACTGGGATCACAGGTGCGCGCCCCCACGCCCGCTCTATGGGATCTCTTTAGTACGTATCTATTGACTGCCTGGCTACTGTCAACTAGTTGTGCAGTATGGGAAGGTAGTTACCGTATTTTCATAAAGATAATCATGTTATTTTTTGCCAATTAAAATTTGTAAAATATTGTGTATTTTAAAAAGGTTGGAGGCGCGATAGAGAAAAGAGAGATGACCAGGATGAAGTATCCAGTGTGAGAAGCGAGGGTGGTAACATCCGAGGCTCCTTTAGAGGCCGAGGAAGAGGCCGAGGAAGAGGCCGCGGACGGGGCCATGGACGGGGCCGCGGAAATCCTCGATGTATGTGTGACAGGACTTTTTGTTTTCTTAAATTAGATGAACTTTGAAAAAAGTGAGCAAGCTCTCTGTTATTTTCTTCATATTATCCTCTATTCTAGTATTTTTGGTATGATATAAATATGACTTTATATTTGTTTACCCCTTGAAATATTCCACTTTGGGTTTCTTTATAGGAACCATTTCTTCCTTTTTAAAATCTGTGATCACTTTTATTTTTCCTTATATTGACATCAAGTGAACTTTGATTATTCGTACGGCTATGGAGAGCATGGTGAAAGGACTGACCAGCCATTTCAAGCAGAACTCAGCACCAGCATGATGTATTACTATGACGATGGGACGGGCGTCCATGTGTACCCTGTGGAGGAGGCGCTGCTCAAAGAATACATTAAACGTCAGATGTGAGTGCGCGTCTCCGGAAGTGGCTGCCATCGCAAACGTCATTGATTGTGTCGCGGCACGCTTTCTAAGTTATTTATTAGTAAGAGGTGGAGAATGTTAACGTTGATTATATGTTTCTAGGAGATACTAGTAAAATAGGTAAAGGTTTTTTTTTTTTTTTTTGCGGTACCGGGGATTGAACCCAGGGGCGTTCTACCTCGGCGCTACACCCCCGGCCCTATTTTTTATACTTTATTTTGAAACTGGGTCTCATGAAGTTGCGGAGGACCTCACTAAGTAGAGAGAGAGAGAGAAAGACAGGGGGAGAGAGAGAGAGAGAGAGAGAGCGCTGAGGCTGGCCGCAAACCCGATGCTCCGGTCTCCGCCTCCCAAAGTACTGGGATTACAAGCATACGCCACCACGCCCGGTTCAGGTAAAGTATTTTTTAAAAAATTATATTTGCTGGCTGGGCATAGTGGCGCATGCTTGTAATCCCAGTACTTGGGAGGCGGAGACCAGAGGATCCAGGTTCGCGGCCAGCTTCAGCTACTAGGTGAGGCCCTCTGCAACTTTGTGAGACCTGGTTTCAAAATAAAGGATAAAAAACAGGGCCGGGGGTGTAGCGCGGAGGTAGAACGCCCCTGGGTTCAATCCCTGGTACCGCAAAAAAAAAAATTATATTTGCTTCATGTTTATGTCTCACCTGTTTTCTCTGCCTTTTAGGTATTTCTGTGCTTACAGGATATTAAAATGTCATATAAATATAAAAATGTAAAACTTCTATATATTATTCTATATATTATATATATAATGGCTCATTATGTTTACAAGGGTGCACCAACAGGCCCAGCTTGATATCTTTTTTTTTTTGTGGTACCGGGGATTGAACCCAGGGGCGTTCTACCTCTGCGCTACACCCCCCGGCCCTATTTTTTTATACTTTATTTTGAAACCGGGTCTCACGAAGTTGCGGAGGGCCTCACTAAGTAGAGAGAGAGAGAGAGAGAGAGAGCGTGCGCGCGCTGAGGCTGGTCGCGAACCTGGATCCTCCGATCTCTGCCTCCCAAAGTACTGGGATTATAAGTGTGAGCCACCACTCCCGGCTTTGATATCTTTTTTAATTAAAATTTTTTGCAGTACTGGGGATTGAGCCGAAGTGCACTCTACCACTGAGCTATATCCCAGCCCTTTTTATTTTAGCTAGGGTGCCCTCAAACTTGTGATCCTCCTGCCTCAGCCTCCTGAGTAGTTGGGATTATAGACATGCACCACCATGTCCTGCTATATTTTGTTTTTCTTAGCAGTTGACTTCTGAATTCTAAGCTCTTTTTTTTTTTTTTGTGGTACCAGGGATTGAACCCCGGGGCATTCTGCCTCCGAGCTACACCCCCGGCCCTATTTGTTATCCTTCATTTTGAAACTGGGTCTCACGAAGTTGTGGAGGGCCTCACTAAGTAGCTGAGACTGGCTGTGAACCCGGATCCTCCTGTCTCAGCCTCCCAAGTACTGGGATCACAAGCGTGCGCCACCATGCCCGGCTTCCTTGTTCATTCTTAATGTCTTACAGTTATATCTATCAAAGAAGGATGGGCTCAACGGTAGAGTGCCTACTTAGCATGGGAGAGGCCGTGGGTTTAATCTCAAAAAGAAAAAAAAGGAGGAGGAGAACTTAAACCTTGTTCAAATATATAGTAATTTTGTGTGTATACATGTGCTCGTGTGTTCACTAAGTTTTCACCAAGCTTTGTGCTGGTTACTAGGGTTCAGAAGTACTGCAGTGTCAGCACATGCCATTCCTAGTGATTGGTAAAAAGGTGGGAGGCTGTATGTTTAGCTTTGTTATTTAATTTCTAAACAAAACAAGTAGAGGTGGCTTTGTAGTGGAAATTTTTACTGAATTGACTCATTAAAGACTCAATTCTTGCCAGAGGCTGAGGTAAGAGGATCACAGGTACCTTGCGGGCGTGGTGGCACATGCATGTAACTCCGGTATTTGGGAGGCTAAGACAGGACGATTGCAGGTTCGGTCAGCCTCAGCAACTTAGTGAGTGAGACCCTGTCTCAAAGAATAAAATAGGACCGGGGGTGCAGCTCAGAGGTAGAACACGACTAACATCCCCAGTACCACACACACACACACAAAGAGGATCACAGGTTCTCAGCCTCAGCAATTTTGTGAGGCCCTCTGCAACTTAGTGAGACCCTGTTTCAAAGTAAAAAAATAAAATAGGGCTGGGGGTAGCTCAGAGGCAAAACGCCTCTGGGGCCAATCGCAGTACCACAAAAAACCAAACCCTCTGGTTTGTTTGTTTGGTTCTGGGGATTGAAACTCTGTGCATGCTAGATAAGCACTCTACCACTGAGCTCACCTCCAACCCTTTTTTTCTTTATTTTGTTTTGAGACAGGGTCTCGTTTAGTAGCCCAGGCTGCCCTCTGATTTGTGATCTGGAATCACAGGCACATGCCATTGCCCCTGGCTAATTATTGAACTATTTTAAAGTAAAATGAGCTCTTAGTCCTTTATACTGAGGTGCAGGTGATCTGAATAAACATTAATGTAACTTTTTGGGGAAATAATCAGCATTTTAAGTTTGTACTCATTTATAAGGGAAATTATGATTTTTATGGGTTTTTTTGCTGTTACCATTTTGTATCTACCTTATATTGTATTAGACTATATTTATGCTGTAATGTAATAGCCAAAATTAAAATACCTTCATAGCAGTTGATGATGTGTAAGCAATGGATTTTTTTTGTCCCGTTGAAAAACTAGATGAAATTTATGTTTACTTTCTTATTTCTGTTTTCAGTGAGTATTACTTTAGTATAGAAAATTTGGAGCGCGATTTCTTCCTCCGGAGGAAGATGGACGCGGAAGGCTTCTTGCCCATATCCCTGATCGCTGGATTTCACCGTGTCCGGGCTCTCACCACCAACCTCAGTCTCATTCTAGAGGTAATTTCATTTTTCACTCAGTTTTCCTGTGAATCTGAAACTGCCCTAAAAGATAAATTACTAAAATAGTAATCTGGGTGTGGTGGTGCATGCCTTCATTTCCCGCTACTCAGGAGGCAAGAGGATCACTTGAACCCATCAGGTTGAGACCATCCTTGGCAACATAGTGAGTCCCCATTTAAAAAAAAAAGTTTTCTTTTAATTAAACAAAACAGGTGGCACATGCCTGTAATCCCAGTACTTGGGAGGCTGAGACAGGAGGATTGCAGGTTTGAGGACAGCCTCAGCAACTTAGCAAGACCCAGTTTCAAAATAAAAAGGGTTGGGATGTAGCTCAGAAGTAGAATGCCCCTGAGTTCAATCCCCAGTACTATAAAAAATAAAATGAAAAAGACCCTGACAATCTATAAACCACGATAGCAGATAATTAGATTTGCTAATGATATCGCCACCTTTTTTTTTTGTGTGGTGCTGGGGATTGAACCCAGAGGCATGCTACCTCTGAGCTACATCCCCAGCCCTATTTTATTGTTTAATTTTGAAACAGGGTCTTGCTAGGTTGATAAGAGTCTCACTACTTGCTGAAGCTGTCCTCAAATCTGTGATCCTCCTGTCTCAGCCTCCCAAGTACTTGGATTACAGGCCTGCGCACCACACCCGGCTTGCCACCGATTTTAAACCCAGTCCTTCAGACTTTAACCTTGAATATTCTTGGTCCTTTAATTTTTAGCAAATGGTATGTATTCCCATTTAATAAAATACTGAGAATTTTCATATGCTGTTGAAACCAAAGGTTATATAATGAAAAATTTCCTTCTCATTTTATAAACCAGTAGTGAAATGTTTACTTCCTTAGTGGTAATCAGTGTTACTTCTTTCTTATATATTCCTCTTGAGATAATTTATGTTTATACAAGCAAATATTATTATATTATACTATATACACTATTATGCCCAATCCTCTATTTTTTAAAAGCATATATTGAGCCACACGTGGTGGCGCACCCTTGTAATCTCAGTACTTGGGAGGCTGAGACAGGAGGATTGCAGATTTGAGGTCAGCCTCAGCTACTTAGAGACGCCCTCTACAACTTAGTGAAACCCTGTTTCAAAATAAAGAATAAAAAGTCAGAACTGGGCGTGGTGGCGCACGCTTGTAATCCCAGTACTTGGGAGGCTGAGACAGGAACAGCGCAGGTTCGCGGCCAGCCTCAGCTACTTAGTGAGGCTATCCACACTTAGTGAGACCCTGTTTCAAACTAAAGAATAAAAAAATAGAACTGGGGGTGTAGCTCGGAGGTAGAATGCACCTGGGTTCAATCCCCAGTACCGCAAAAAAAAAAAAGGGTACTAGGATTACAGGTGTGTGCCACACCATGCCCAGATGGTTTTATTTATTTATATTTCAATTTAATTTAATTCTATTTTATTTTACTGTATTTATTTATTTATTTATTTTTGGTGGCACTAAGGATTTGAACCCAGGGTCATTCTACGCCCAAGCTACACCCCCAGCCCTATTTTATTTTTATTTTGAAATGGTCTCGCTAGGTTGATGAAAGTCTCATTATTTGCTGAGGCTGTCCTTGAACCAGTGATCCTCCTGTCTTAGTCTCCCAAGTACTGGGATTACAGGTGTGTGCCACCATGCCCGGCTTATTTATTTTTTTGTAGTACTGGGGATTGAACCCAGGGGCATTCTTCTGAACTACACCTGAGCCCTTTTTATTTTTTTGTTTTGAAACAGGGTCTTGCTAGGTTACTGAGAGTCTTGCTAAGTTGCTGAGGCTGGCCTTGAACCTGTGCTCCTCCTGTCTCAACCTCCCAAGTACTGGGATTACAGGTGTGTGCCACCACATTGGGCTTGTTTGGTTTTTAAAAATTCAGGTATAGGTGACATGTTCTAAAACACAGTGAGGTTCGTTGTTCCATGTGAGTTTGGGAAAATTCTACACAAACCCCACCCCAAACGTGATAGAGTGTTTTCATCACTAGAAGTGTCCTGTGGCCTTCTCCAGTCAAGTCCATATACCCCTCCAACCACCTTTCTGATTCTGTTGGTATGATGGGTTGATTTTGTCCTTGATGTTGTGCGAATTGATTTCTGTCTCTGGGCTCTCTCCTTTGCAAAGCCTGTGAAATGCATGCACGCGTTGCTGCGTGTGCCTCCTGACTTCTGGTGCTCATTGTTCCTGTGGGTTTACGCATGTTGTTGTTTGCTATGAGGGTGTCATTGCTTCTCGAGCCTTCAGTGTACAAAATGAGGAGAATATATGACAGGAAAATACACAGATATCATTAATTCATATCCCCACAGGATGATAGGAAAATATGACTTGAGAATTAAGCGGCACACTAATATTCAGGGCATCAAATGAGTATGTGTGCAGAATGTCTTCTAAGTGAAATCTAGAGAGTTCATTTTTCTGGTGCTGGGGATTGAACCCAGGGGCATTCTACCTTTGAGCCACACTCAGCCCTATTTCATTTTTTATTTGGAAACAGGATCTTCCTAAGTTGCAGAGGCCCTGGCTAAGTTGCTGAGGCTGGCTTCAAACCTGCAGTCTTCTTGTCTCAGCCTCCCCAGTACTGGGATTACAAGTGACTGCCACCATGCCTGGCTTTTTATTTTGAAATGGGGTTTCGCTGTGTTGCTGACGCTGCCTTGGAACCTGTGATCCTTTTATCTCAGCCTCCCAGGTACTGGGGTTACAAGTATGGGTCACCACGCCTGGCTTATTTGATTTAATAATTCTTAAATGATGACTAATTGTGAAAAATGTCATGCTACAAGATAAATCAGTGGTAAGTCAGGATATTTGCCACTTAATAGGAGCAAATGATTTTAAAATAGTTTTGTTCTTAATAGCCAATTCATAGATAATTGTAGAACCATTAACTGCAATAAAATATAGTAAATTTGGGTTTTATAATTTTTAGGTTATTAGAAATATGAGATGTGAGCTGGGAGTAGTGGCGCACGCTTGTAATCCCAGTACTTGGGAGGTTGAGATAGGAGGATACAGGTTCACGGCTAGCCTCAGCTATTTAGTGAGGCCCTCTTCAATTTAGTGAGACCCTGTTTCACAATAAAGAACAAAAAATAGAGCCCGGCGTGGTGGCGCACGCTTGTAATCCCAGTACTTGGGAGGCGGAGACCGGAGTATCACAGGTTCACGGCCAGCCTCAGCTACTTAGTGAGGCCCTCCGCAACTTCGTGAGACCCAGTTTCAAAATAAATAATAAAAAATAGGGCTGAGGGTGTATCTCGGAGGTAGAATGCCCCTGGGTTCAATCCCTGGTACCGCAAAAAAAAAAAAAAGAACAAAAAATAGGCCTGGGGTATAGCCCAGAGGTAGAATGCCCCTGGGTTCGATCCCCAGCACCAAAAAAGAAAAAAAGAAATATGAGATGTGCAATGGGAATTTTCTGAATACAAATTCTTTAATGGCTCAAAATTCCTGTTGCTAGGCACTGAAGGATAGCACAGAAGTTGAAGTGGTGGATGAGAAAATGAGAAAAAAGGTAGAACCGGAAAAATGGCCAATCCCAGGCCCTCCTCCACGCAATGTGCCACCAACCGACTTTTCTCAACTGATTGACTGTCCAGAGTTCGTGCCAGGCCAAGCCTTTGGCTCACAGACAGGTAACGGCTTTTTTTCTAGAGCAAACAGGATAACAGTGGGCTACTTGATGATCCATTTTACCTCTTTTTAGTTTACATACCTTAGAAGGAAAGTTAAAGATAACTCAATGGCTTTTGATGCTCCAAGTCCTTTTTATATTGTCCCCTACACCAAGCTCTTATTTAAATAATGATCTAAGAATTATGGAGGTGTCTTGATCTTACAGTCTATGTGTACTTTGTCATATATGGAGTTTTTACCTATCTTCTCCTTTTACTTTTTCTAAATGATTATAGATATATTGTGCCAATTTTCCCCTTGTGGGTTTGGACTAGTCTAACAGTTGTGTACGCAAGAGCAGGAAAGTCTTCCTTTAATTTTGTTATCACCATGCTTTTACCTTGTCTCGAAAACATAAGCTGACACATTTGAAAACAGAATTGAGGTTCTCTTTAATCTGGTTGTGTTTAGAATTTCCTAAACTGCTTTAATGTTAAGAATTTTTTCCTGGATCATTTTTAAGACATTCCCTCTTGGGAAAAAATGTGTGCTTAAACTTTTTTCAGTCAGGGTGATGATCTACTGATGCTCTTGGATGTCACTTGATCGGAATATGCAGCAGAATAGGTGACTCACTGAAATGCCATTGTAAATACTGGAACAAATCACGCTGCAGAAACGAAAGTGACCAGACTGTCTTCCGTGCAACAATGTCTACTCCCACCCCTCGCGGAGGAGGTCGGGCCAGCACCACAGTGGAGAGACCACCTGTGTGATGACGTGAGACCGACCAGAGGACTGCTGTTGCCATTCTAGGAGCTGCCCATTTCTGTGTAATTGGACTAGACTGCATGGGCTACTTTTATTCACGGTGGGAAAGTTAATTATTATCACTGTAGAAATACTGCAAGATTCTGTCTTTTGTTTCCAGGCATATGTCCATGTGTCTACGTCAAGAAAGCAGAGAGAGGACTGGGTAACAGTTCCCAGATTGTTGGACCCTTTGCTATATGATTTGCCCTTTAATATAGTGTACATCACTAACTCAGACGTTACGATGTTGTATGTGGACTATACCATTTATTAATGGGGATACTTAAGGGGTAAGAAATTTAAGAAATACGGGTATTTTTTCCATTGCTCTTCAGAATGTATTTTTGATCCATGAGTGTGAGAGATCTGGCCATCAGGAAGCGCCGTGATGGGCAGCCTCACAGATAGCTCTGCTTCATTGTTCCCTGTCAGCCCTCTGCTTCTCATCCCAGCCAGCAGCTTGGGCAACTATTTTTAAAGTTGAAGAAATGTGACACAGTTTGTTTGTTTTTTAAAGATATAATGGCCAATTGTATAAGTTAGAGTTATTTTTGTGTAAACTTGGGGTCCAAGATGACATTTTTAACCAGCTTATGAACAATCATTGGTAAGTTGGATAATACAGAAAGTCCTTTTCCACAGGACAGCTAAAATAGGTCAGTCAAGTTGGCGATGCCTGTCCATTAACCATTTATGCATTATTAATAAAATTATAAGAATAAAGTCATTGTTTTGTACATTTTGTGTTTTTTAACATACACTCAGATATCTGCACATACATACTATCTATCTGTACAAACAACCCAATGTACCTTAGTGTCCTAAATTTTAGATTTTTTAGATTATACACCAGAAACTAGATATAAATGAAGAAATAAAGATGGCAGTGTTATTAGAATTAGGCTGATTCATATCGTCACAGGAATAAATATGTAAATCATCTTTACCCTAGAACCCTCAAATTTCTTCTCTTCATAATCAATCCCCTTGTGATAAGAAAGCCTAGTTTCCTAGTGAGAAGTAGTATGTCACCAAAAATTTGAACTGGAAGAAGGAAGTGTTGACTCTTTTTGTGTATACCTATAGGTAGAAAAAGATTTTTTATCTATATCCTTTTAATTTCAAATTAGAAGACCTTAAATTTTAAAAACCACCCTTGTGTATATTTTCTGAGGAGTTTGGTGAAATATTTTAATATAAGTGATAGTCTTCATCAAAGAAATTAAATTTTCTATTTTTTCCTCTTTGGAGGTTTAGTTGTGTAACATGTGTTGACATTTGCACTGAGCAGAAGACCTCAATGCACCACAAAAGGTTGATAATGAGAATGGTAAGATCACTTTTGAAATGGAGGTTTTGCTGTGCTATGGATATGGTGTTGCACTATCTACTCTGATATAAAAGAATTTTATTCATCAAAATTGACAAATCAGGTACCTGACGGTCTTGATATTTTTTTCTTTTTAGCTTTAAAAAAATGGTGGCGCCAGGCTTGGTGGCGCACACCTGTAATCCCAGCTACTAGGGAGTCTGAGACAGGAGGATCACAGGTTCGAGGCTAGTGTCATCAACTTAGCGAAACTCTATTTCAAAATAAAAAAAAGGTCTGGGGACATATCTTGGAGGTAGAATGCCCTTGGTTTCAATCCCCAGTACTAAAAAAGATGTAATGATTATTGAATACACTGTTATTTCCTCTGAAAACTTGATTATGCTGGAAAGTGCCACACACAAAGTATACAACCCTTTAAGTACCCTTATAATTAACCCTGAGCTGTGATCCTTCTGTGGCAGGAAACCAAGCTGTACTAGATGGATATGGACAAACATGATAGTTTATGTTTAAAAAGCCAAGTTCAAATTCTCTTTTTTTTTGTGGTACTAGGGATTGAATCCAGGGGCATTCTATCTTTGAGCCGCACCCTCAGCCCTATTTCATTCTTTTTTTTTTTTTTTTTTTTTAGTTTGAAACAGGTCTAAGTTGTGTCAGGCCTTACTAAGTTGGCTGAGGCTGGCCGTGAACCTGATATCCTCCTGTCTCAGTCTCCTAAGTACTGAGATTACAAGCATGGGCTACTGAGGGCCTTTTTAAATTGCTGAGTCTGGCTTCAACCCTGTGATCCTCCTGTCTCAGCCTCCCAAGTATTGGGATTTCAGATGTGTGCTAGCATGCCCACTTTGGCAATTTTCATTTAGTAAAACCAGCAAAGATGAATTTTCTCTGTTCTCACAAAGTATAATATTATCTAAGTGTTAAAGTATGTGTTGAAATAGTTATTTTGTCTATATAGGTAAGTTTAGTGTTAGATAATCCAAATCATGCTTCAGTTCATTTTGTCTTGGAATATTAGGAGTTTGCTATTATCCTTAAACTTTAGTGATGTATAGTTTGAAATCTTTTCATTGTAAAAGAATATATGGGTGCAGAAACCATGCAGGGCAAATGTATAGCTTAAGAATCATAAAATGAACAATTTTTTTTTGTGTGCGTGTGGTACTGGGGATAGAACCCAGGGGCATTCTACCTCCAAGCTATACCCCAACCTAATTTTATTCCTTATTTGGAAACATGGTTTTGCTAGGTTGATAAGAGTCTCACTTATCAACTGCTTGCTGAGGCTGTCCTCCAACCTGCAATCCTCCTGCCTCAGCCTCCCAAGTACTGGGATACAGGTGTGCACCACCAGGCCCAGCAAAACGAACACTTTTAAAGTCTCATTCTAGTCAGGCGTGGTGGTGCAGGCTTGTAATCCCAGTACTTGGGAGGCTGAGACCGGAGGATCCGGGTTCGCGGCCAGCCTCAGCTGCTTAGCGAGGCCCCCCGCAACTTAGTGAGACCTGTTTCAAAATAAAGAATAAAAAATAGGGCTGGGGGTGTAGCCTGGAGGTAGAATGCCCTTGGGTTCAATCCTCAGTTCTGAAAAGAAAAAAAAAATAAAGTCTCATTCTAAGACTGTTTTAAGTTTTGTCTTCAAATTCTTTGGTGTTTTAATATTCAATTTCTAGGTGTTCATATTGTGAGTATAATCAAACACTTCATGGTAGAAGCATAATTCAAGCTTAATATTTAGAGGTGATTATATAATAAATTGTTAGTTTGGTGTTGAGGATTTAATTTCTACATAAAAATAGTAGTTACTGATTTCCCTATTGTATGCCAGGTGCTGTTTTCATTTATACATGAACTATACATTGTAATTTAGTTAATTCTCAACAAAAGCTGTATAAAAAACTGGGTCAATCCCAAACATAGTGGGATAATGGTTCTTTGTCTACTCTTGAAGCTTTATTTCCTGTATGTCATAAATAATTCATAGTATAGAGGGTTCTCTAGAGTTGATGTTTTTCTCATTCCTTTAGCTCTGTCAGTGCAAAACAGCCTGTCCTCGTGTTTCACTTGTACTCATTTTGTGAATGAATTGGGTGATGGATGTACCCATCAGTTAGGAAAATTATAGAGCAGCAGCGTCCAGTAGAAATATGTGAACCATCCATGTAATTCCAAAAATTTTAGTAATCTTAAAACTACAATACATTTAACTAGTTTTATTGTTTTCAATCCGTATTTAAAACAATATATCTAATATTACAACATACGCCTGATATAAAACTTTGGCACTGTGTGTGAAGGGGTGGATACCAGGTCTTTTCTGGTGTGTATTTTACACTTGTCCTAAGCGCATTTCCGGCCTAGCCACATTGCAAATGCTCAGTAGCTATGTATAGCAAGTACCTGTTGTGTAGAATAGCACAGTTCCAGAGCTTTTTCTGTGATAGTAATCCGGTGGTTATCCACACGTCCATGGGAAGATATTAAAGCCCTCTCTTTCTTTCATGCAGATGGAAGGAAAACCTTGGAACATTCTTCTCCCACCCATTCCTGCAATTTAATTTAGCAAATGAAAGGATTGTTGTGTCAATTTGTTTCAGCTTTCTGCATGTAACTTTTAGCGTTGTGATATTTTCAATGAATTGACTTTGAAGGGTGATGCTTAGAATTTTCACAGTATACACTTAAAAATTTTGTATGTATTTGAAGTTTTCAACATGTTGCAGTATGTATTTTTGTGCATTGCAAGTCTACACTGCATCTTCTGACCTGGGGATGAAAACATAGCTTAAAACACTAAGTAACTTGACTTTTTTTATAGAGTATGTAATTATTTTAATTAAAAATGAACTGGCAGAGTGACTGGTTTTTAGATGTTTCAAGTGTTACTGTCGGAGCTGTGTACTTTAATGTGGCGACATTGTGTGCTTTGCAGTATTCAGTGTGCGTCTCGGTATTAAATGGGTACACGCCTTCAGAGCGCAGAGTAATGGCTGCTTCAGTTTAGATACTGCTCGAGCAATGAGTGACTAATTTCACCTTGACTATAATGCATATAGACTAACTGTGGCTTCATAGCATTTAAGTAATTTGATAAATTATTTACAGACTTTTATCTAAGATTTCACCGATAACTTGATTCCCAAGTAGATTTACCATCACAAGAGACTCACACTGGTATTCTTGAGAAGCTCGAGTGATGTGGTCTATTTTATTGTTCAGTGGCTTCGTTTTTAAATCATGTCTTTGTGTGTGGTGGTGGTCATCGAACCCAGATCTTTGCCAAGACAAGCCACTGAACTGGGCAAGGCACTGGGCTGCGTCCTTAGCCCTTAAATACATCTTACAAGCACTTTATGTTTGAAAGTCACTGGAAACACTTTAATTGAGAGAGATTTATCATGTTTTTGTAAAAAAAAAAGTGCCAAACCAAGTTAAGGAAAAAATAAAATTGTATTTTGTGAGAAAAAAACATTATGAGCTGGATATGGTGGCGCACGCCTGTAATCCCAGTACTTGGGAAGCTGAGACCAGAGGATCACAGGTTTGAAGCCAATCTGAGCAACTCATTTGAGTTCCTCTGCAAGTTAGTGAGACCCTGTTTCCAAATAAAAAATAAAATAGGGAGGGGGTGTAGCTCAGAGGTAGAACACCTCTGGGTTCAATCTCCAGTACCACACACAAAAAAGGAAGAAAGAAAAGAAAAAATCATTACGTTAACTGTAGAACTAATTTACAATTTTTAGGGTCTGCCCCAAATTCTCCAAGAATTGGAAGTCCATTGAGCCCAAAGAAAAATACTGAAATACAAAGTAATCTTCAAGCAATGGCTCGAGGTTTGTCTACCAGTTTACCTGACTTGGACTCAGAACCTTGGCTAGAAATAAAAAAGAGGCATCGTCCATCCCCAGTGAAATTGAAGGTAAGATGTTACAAGTGAATTGTCATATCCCCAAGTGAAATGGGATATACCCTGGGTAGATTGTAAGGTCCATGATAATTACAAACCAAATGAAATGGGATATACCCTGGTTGGAGTTTCCTGTTAGGTAAACACAAAATTTGGAAATGGTTAAAAAATTGAAAAACTTGAGCTGAGTGTGGTAGTGCACTCCTGTAATCTCAGTACTTGGGAAGCTGAGACAGGGGGATTGCAGGTTCACGGCCAGTCTCAGCAACTCAGTGAGGCTGTCAGCAACCTAGCGAGATCCCGTTTCCAAATAAAAAATAAAATGGGGCTGGGGTTGTAGCTTAGAGGTAGAATGCCCCTGGGATCAATCCCTAGCACCACAAAAGAAAGAAAAAAATAGAAAAGGAAAAACTTGGAGTTGTTAGCCTTTAGTAGAAATTTATGGATTACTTTGTGGAAAATAAATAAATTATCTCGGTTTTTAAATTTTATCTTTCATTTTTGAACATGACAAAAATATTTTGACTTGGCCTTTTTATGTGTGACTATTTAAAAGTTTTAGGCCGGGCGTGGTGGCGCACGCTTGTAATCCCAGTACTTTGGGAGGCGGAGACCGGAGGATCCGGGTTCGAGGCCAGCCTCGGCTCTCACTCTCTCTCCCTGTCTCTCTGTCTGTCTCTCTCTCTCTCCTTAGTGAGGCCCTCCACAACTTCGTGAAACCCGGTCTCAAAATAAAGCATAAAAAAAATAGGGCCGGGGGCGTAGCGCGGAGGTAGAATGCCCCTGCGTTCAATCCCCGGTACCGCAAAAAAAAAAAAAAAAAAGTTTAAAAATATTCCAATTCATATAAAGTTGAAAAATATCAAACTTTTTGAAGTTAGCCCCTTGTTAATTATTTGTAAGGTTCCTAGGGCACATACCAGGTTTAAACACATTTTGGTGATTGAATGTACACAAGATAAGAGAACTGATTTCTGGAGGACATATGAGAGAGTCAGATGTACAAAAGGGCACTAGGAAAGACCCTGTGGTGGAACTGCCCTATGTTTCTGATAGAATTGCTTTGCTCTAAATCGCGAATGAGTTGGGAGGAGGTCTTGCATGTAATCCCAGCTGCTCAGGACGCTCAGACAGGAGGATCACAGGTTTGAGTCCTGCCTGGGCAATGTGGTGAGACTGCCTCAAAATAAGTGAAAAGGGCTGGGGGTGTAGCTCAGGTAGAATGCCCCTGGGTTCAGTCCTCAGTACTGCAAAACAAGCAAAAATGTAAGTAAAATGTGAAGTAAAAAGCTGGAACGTTCTCCCAAGGGCTTGCCATTATTATTATTGTGTGTGTGTGGGGGGGGCACTGGGGGTTGAACCCAGGGGCATTCTACCTCTGAGCTGCACCCCCAGTCCTATTTTATTTTTACTTTGAAACAGGGGTCTCCTTAGGTTGATGAGTCTCACTACTTGCTGTGATCCTGCTGTTTCAGCCTCCCGAGTACTGGGATTAACAAGCGTGTGCCACCAAGCCCAGCTTAGCCCTTTTTACTTTTTGTTTTTAAAGAGGGTCTTGCTAGGTTGCTGAGGCTGGTCTCAAACCTGTAGTCCTTGTGTCTCAGTGTCCCAGGTACTGGTATTACAGGTATGCGGCACCACTCCCGGCTAGCAATTACTTTTAATTTATTGGGCCAGAATAATATTTCTCTTACAATTTGGTTGCTAAACTAGTAGTTCAGCATTGAAGCTTGGTATTACTTAACTTATTGCACTACTATATGACATTTAAAAGTGACAGAAGAGATTTTATATGAAATACTAATTTCTTCCTTCAGGAATCAGTATTTGTACGTGAAGGGACATCAAGTCAACTCTGTCTTCCAGAAGAACAAGAAGAACTTGAATTTTTATTTGATGAGGAGATGGAACAAGTAGAAAGACGAAAAAACACATTTACTGAGTGGTCTGATAATGATTCAGATTATGAAATTGATGACCAGGATTTAAATAAGATTTTGATTGTAACTCAGACACCACCTAACATGAGAAAACATCCTGGAGGAGATCGAACAGGCGACCACGCGCCTGGGGCAACAATCAGCTCGGAGCTTGCGCACGTCATCGACGAGGGCTTACGTTGCTATGAGCAGGACCTGTGGGTAGAAGATGAACGCGCGCACACTGTCATGGAGGTAATCGTTTCTGGCCAGCATCTTTCTGCTAATAGTTTGTTTTGATTGTATATTTCTGCTTATGTTTTCTTAAACTTGAGACTTTGTTTTATGAAAATTTTGGATATAAATAAATATATTTAATTTGAAAAATTTCTAGAAATATATTTGCTAGTCATAATCTGAGGAAAAATTAAAAATGACAATATAATGAATACTGTAATTAGAAAAAATATTAGCACTCACTGACTAAAACCCTTGCTTTTTTCAGGTGAAAATAATAAGAAGGCCCTTTCTCATGTGAAGGAATTTAAAACTGAAGTTATTTGGCTAGGCTTTTTTCCCCTGGCATTGGGACTCAAACCCAGGGTCTCCTGTATGCTAGGCAAGTGCTCCATCACTGAACGATGTCCCCGGCCTCAAAACTGCAGTTGTTATGGACAGGTTTAATTCATTCGCTCTTTACTTACCTGCCGTCGCTCCAGCCATGTGAGCTAGTGGCTTTAGAGGGTCCCTTCTGTCTTGCTCATCTTTGTCTGTGGTACATGCTCTAAGTAGAAATGGTTGTGGACAGAGTAGAAGATGACACTGGCGAGTCTCCTTGTCTAGTCGTTATTATGTGCTAGGGATACTACTTGAAATCTTGTTCCTTTTTTTTTCTTTCGTGGTACTGGTGATTGAACCTAAGGGTGTTCTACCTCTGAGCTGCACTCTCAGCCCCATTTTACTTTTGCTTTTGCTGAGAGTTTCGCTGTGTTGCTGAGTCTGTTCTCAAAACTACGATCCCCCTGTCTCAGCCTCCCAAGTACTGGGATTACAGGCGTGAGTCAGTATGTCTGGCTTAATTTTCACTTTTTGCATTTCACCCCAGATCCTGGCCCCTCCGGCCCCTCTCCTGGTTATTTAGGTAAAATGCAGGAGCGATCTAGAGTAGTTTACTGGTTATTGCTCTTTCTTTGATGTGAATGGTATGGGTAGGGATCTTCTTCTGCCATTATAGTTAATCAGAAAAGCCCCAAAAGGTAAATATTTGTTTTGGAGCATAATGAAGGAAAGTTATATAACATTATGAACCAAATAGGAAAGTGATTGTGGTCAGAAATAGTTAACAATTGTAAAAAGAACAGCTGGCCAGCTGGTTGAGTAGAGGGGACTTCCAATCCACAGCTTCATATAGCCACCGGAAGTGTGCTCTCCCTCGGGGCTTTCTCCCCTCCCCTCCCCTCCCCTTCCTTCCTTCCTTTCTTCCTTCCTTCCTTTCTTCCTTCCTTCCTTCCAGCCTCTTCCCTTCTAGCCATTGCCTTTTTAGACACCCTGCCTCAGGCTATGATATCTTAGTAAGTGACTTAGAGCCTCAACTCTGCCTGTCCTTTTGGAAAGGAAGTATGTTTTTATAAAGTTTAGAGCTAAGAGCCTTTCCTTGTATAAACATTGTTATTTTCTTTGTGATACTTGGGTTGTAGAAGTAATGTCTGTCTCAAATCCTTTTTAGAACACAGATTTAAAGAAATTCTACTAAAGAATGGGTTAAAACTATCTTCCTCTATTCTGTTTCTCTCTCCTTTGCCTTATATTTCCCTGTATCATAAATTATCACCTACCATTCGATATATTTTACTTCTTTTCTGTTTGAGCACATAGAAGTAAGATCCATGAGGCTAGGATTTATTTTATTTTGCTTACTTTGTATTTGTTAAAATGATAAATGAATGATGGACTAAATGTTCTGAATTAATCAAAGGAACCTCACCCCTGTATTGGTTCTGTGGAAAAATGTTTTCAACGTTCCAAATAACAAACTTTGAAGCCAACTGGAGAAACATGGCACTCCTAGGTGATGTTTTTAAACTGAAGTGTAGATGATAATAGTTGAATTCTATGTGTGGTTATTGAGTGAGGTGCTGGCCTTGTCCATTAAATAACCGGGGGAAGGGATCTTGGTCGTGAAACTTGAAGGGTTATGAGTACATTTGCACATAGGTCTTATTGTGACCTGATTGTTTTCTACATTCCCATCATACACTGTCCTTGGTTCTGATTCTCTGCTGAACATGTAATTTCTGATTAGACTTACACTTATCCTGTGGTTCTTAAAGGAAGAGAAATCAGCCATTTAACATATGTTCATTGAGTGCCTATCCTTCCAAACACTGCGCTAGTCCTTGGAAAAAGATAATAAGGTCACTACGTGCCTGGAGATTCCAAATAATTGAGGAACAGACTTTAAAATAAACCCACAGTAAGTGTTTAATTACAAATTATAATAAATTTCCTAAAGGAGAAAGCCAGAACTATTGGATTAGGTAGGTAGTCAGGGAGATCTCTGAGACAGTCAAGTTAAAGGGAAATGAAGCCGGCATAGTAAGTAGCAAGGCTCTGAAGTGGGAAAGAATGTGGCATATTTGAGAAGCTAAATGTCAGTTTTTCTGTAGTTTATTTAAAGAAGATAATTATGGAGCTGGGCGTAGTGGCACATGCTTGTAATCCCAGTATTTGGGAGGCTGAGCCAGGAGTATTGCGGGTTCAAAGCCAGCCTTGGCAATTTAGTGAGGCTGTCAGCAACTTAGCAAGACCGTTTCTAAATAAAAATAAAATAGGACTGGGGGTGTATCCCAGAGGTAGAATGCCCCTGGTTTCAATCCCCAGCACCACCAAATAAAAACAAGATAATTATGGATGTATAGTCAGGAGTCAGAGCATATAGAGTTTGTGGACTATGTTAAGTAGTGTAGAATGCATATTAAGTTGAGGAGTAGAGTTGCACTTGCAGTGTAATATGATAGGATTTTTATTTTTAAAAGATCACTTGCTTGCTATGATAGTGGATTGTATGGGGAGAACAGAGTTCAGAGAGTCCCTGTGAGGAGGCTGTTGAGAAGCGCTCTATGCAGGAGACGGTGTGGGTAGTGCAGGTAAACTTCTGCAGTGCAGATGTTGAGATGCCCTGGGGAATGATCATACAGGAGTTGTGTAGGAAGGTGTGGTATTGTGGTAGCCTACAATGACTCCAAGAAGCCGGGCGTCGTGGCACATGCTTGTGATCCTAGTACTTGGGAGGCCGAGACAGGAGGATTGCAGGTTCGCAGCCAGCCTCAGCAACCTAGGGACACCCTGTTTCAAAACAAAAAATACTAGCTGGGTGTGGTGGTGCTCTCCTGTAATCCCAGTACTTAGGAGGCTGAGGCAGGAGGATCGAAGATTCGAGGACAGCCTCAGCAAGTAGGGAGACTCGTGAACCTAGCAAGACCCTGTTTCAAATTAAAAATAAAAACTAAGGCTGGGGGTGTAGTTTGGAGGTAGAATGCTTCTGGGTTCGATTCCCAGTACCACGAAAAAAGAAAAACCAAAACAAACAAACAAAAAAAACCAGAACAATAAAAAAAGGCTGGAGGTGGAGAATGCCTCTGGGTTCGATCCCCAGTACCAAAAAAAAAAAAAAAGGACCAGAGTGAGTGTAGGCTTTCTGTTTCTGGTGTGTCCCTACTGCTGAAAACCACAACTAGTATGGCTGTCTAACAGATGAGAAAACATCTAGTTAAAATCTCCAAGGGTCTCAAAGGGAAGTGAGTATTAGAGAAGTTGGAATAGGAAAATAGTTGCCATGAAAACAATTGTGGGATTTGGGGAGTCTGAGGAATTCAGCTACTAGACAAGTCCAGGACCTTCCAAAGCCGGGGATTCCTGGAGGAGTCCTTTGCCCATTAAGTTGGTGCCCAGAAGGAACACCCTTGCAGTGGAGGAGAACTTAGTTTGCTTTTCACTTACTCTCAGGGCACTAGAAGGACAGGGCCCTCCCTGTCCTTCTACAGGCTACAAATTATAATTTTGCAGTTGAAATTCACACTGCCCGGGTCACTGCAGTAACCACTAGATGTAAATTTAAAGCGGTTTGTAACCTGTTAGTTTCACAGACTCCTACCATACGTAAACGTAGATATTCGCCTTTATCCACAACCACAAGGTATTTACTCAAAATTATTTATAAGGAAATTTAGCAGCTTACAGATTTAATAGTCAAACAAGAAAATGAAGAAACTACACGTGAAAATGAATAAAAATAATAGCCAGCAGGACCATACCTTAAAATACGTGAGATAGTGGGATTATTAAAACACATATAGAATGCCTGTGTTTACTCCACTGACAGAAGTAAAAATATGTGCAAAGAAGAATAAATTCCAAAGAATAGCCATAGAATATCTGGAAATAAAAACAATTATAATTGAAATTTAGGATTTAATCAGTTGAAGGGGTTAACAGATTCTAATAATTAGTGTGTGCAGGCTTCACAAGAAATTCATAAATAAGCTAAGAAAGGAAAGGAGATAGAATATATGAAAGGAAGGTACACTGATTCTACACAGTCCTTTGCTCTTGTTTTGTAAATTTAAATCACTTGTATAATTTAACATCAAGTTAATAAAGCCTTCTATTTTGTAACACACAAAAAATAAGCGAGCAGTAAACTTTAAATGTAGAGTGATAGAGAAGGTCTAAAATACATACTTAGAGTTCCAGAAGGAAAGGGGAAGGAATGGGGCAGGGTAAAATTTTTTTTTTTTTTTTGGCAGTAGTAGGGATTGAACCTAGGGGCATTCTACCCCCGAGCTACACCCCCAGCCCTATTTTATTTTTATTTTTGAAACAGGGTCCCGACTACTTGCTGAGGCTGTCTTCAAACCTGCGATCCTCTTGTCTCAGCCTCCCAAGTACTGTGATTACAGGCGTGCGCCACCACGCCAGCTCAGAGTATTTTAAGAGGTAATAATTAGGATCTTTTCAGGTCTGAGGAGAGTACCAGATACCAGAGTTGAGCAGCCAGAGAACAAACAGATTCCTTTCAACAAAAGAAGGGTCACTAGACAGCCGGCAGCTGACTTCTCAGTCACAGGTGAAGCCAGTATGCAGTGGATTTACAGCTTCAACATGCTGCCAAGGGCAGATAGCTACCAGCCCATAATTGTACGCCTTGAGAAATATCTTTCAAGAAAGAAGATAAAATGTGAGAAATTGTTGCTAGCAAAGTCTCATTAAAGGAAGTTCCAAAGGTAGAATAGTTGGGGTGGTGATACATGCTTGTAATCTCAGCTATAGGGGAGGCTGAGGCAGGAGGATTGCAAGTTCAAGGACAGCCTGAGCAACCTAGTCTTTGTCTCAAAATAAAATAAGAAAGGTCTGGGGATGTAGCTTAGCAGTAGAGGGCTTTCCTTAGCATGTGCAATCCCTGGGTTCAATCCCTAGTACCACAATTAAAAAAAAAAAAGTAAAAGTGATTCCAGCTACCAGAGATTTAGAAAGGATTATAGAACAAAGCAAGTGATAAATGTTAATAAGCCTAAATGAATATTTAACAAAAGGATACTTCCTACAGATTTAATAATATAACATTAACAGAGCAGGAAATGAATCTAGCATTTATGGATACTTTTACATCTGGAAAAAGGTGTGGGTTAATTTTAAAGTTATAAAAGTTTTCGTACTGCAGTTTGAAGGATCCCCATTTTAAAAAACAGAGAACATAACCTTGAAATTAGGAGAGGAAACATGGCAAAACTAAAGGCAAGAAAGAGGCTGGGAATGTAGTGCAGCGGTAGAGTACTTGCCTAGCATGAGCAAGGCCCTGCGTTCTATTCCCAGCACGGCAAGAAAAGGGGGGGTAGAAAGGACAGAGCGGCCATATAGTACCAAAAATACGGTGCTATATTTAAACTCATATATAAGTAGCTGAAGTAAGATTATCAGAGTTTTTACTAAGTACAACCAGTTATTTATATATAACGTCAAAAACATAAGAAAGCAGGTTGAAAGGAAAGATATATACCATAAGATTTGCAGAAACCAACCAATTCCAGAGAGACCTAGAATAGTCAAAACCGTCCTTCAAAAAAAGAGTAAAGTTGAAGTATTTATACTTTCTTATTTCAAAACTTACTACAATGACCAAGACAGGTAGATAGGTCCATGGAATAGAATTGAGAGTCCAGAAATAAACCCGTGTGTCTGACCTCAACTGATTTTTAACAAAGTGTCTAGGCCAGTCAACAGGGAAAGAGTAGTTGTTTCAATGAATGGTACTGGGCCAACTGGATATCCACATGTAAAAGATTGAAGTTGGGCCCCCTATCTCACATCATATAAAAAATAAACTCAAGATGAATTAGATGTCTAAATATAAGCAAAAGCACACCGGTAATCCCAGTACTTGGGAGGCTGAGACAGGAGGATCACAGGTTTGAGACCCTGTTTCCAAATAAAAAATCAAACAGGGCTAGGGGTGTAGCCCAGAGGTAGAAGACCCCTGGGTTCCACCCCCAGTACCACAAAAAAATTAAAGCAAAATAAAATAAATATAAGCAAAAATTATGAAACTCTTGTTTATTGTCTTTTTGTTGTTGCCGTTGTTGTGGTACTAGGATTTTGTGCATGCTAAGTGCTATGGGATTGAGCTATACCTCCAGCCCTGTCAACTGATCCTGGACAAGGGCTAGGCAATACAATAAGGAAAAGGTAGTGTTTTCAAAAATGGTGCTGGAAAAACTGGACCTCACATGCAAAATAATCTAGATACAGACTTCACAAAAATTAACTCAAGTGGATTATAGACCTAAATGTAAAATACAAAGCTGTAGAACACCTGGAAGATAACCTAAAAGAAAATCCACATGACCTTGGACTTCGTGTAACTTTTTAGATCCAACAAAAGCACGATCTAGAAATGAAAATTGATACGCTAGACTTCATCAAACTTAAAACAGGTGCTCAAGTTAGGTGTGGTGGTGCACACCGGTAATCCCAGTACTTGGGAGGCTGAGACTGGAGGATCGTGGGTTCGAGGACAGCCTCTGCAACTTAGTGAGGCTCTCAGCAACCTTGTGAGAAAGAACCCTGTTTACAAACAAATAGGGCTGGGGTGTAGCTTGAAGGTAGAATGCCCCTGGGTCAGCCCCCAGTACCACACACACAAAACAAAACCCATACGTGAGATCTAGGTGCGGTGGCACATGCCTGCAATCCAGCGGCTCAGGAGGCAGAGGCAGAAGACCACACGTTCTCGGCCCGCCTTGGCAACAATGATCCCAACACTTGACCAAAGGTGAGAAACAGATGGCAAATAAGCATGAGAAGACACTTGACATCAGACGTCATTAGGGGGTTGCAACTCAGAAGAATGAGCTGTAACACGTACTGGGAGAGCCAGGGTCCAGAACAGTCACCGAGCCAAGGCGAGCAGCGAGGACGCGGAGCAGCAGGAGCCGATTCACTGCTGGAGAACACAGAATAGTGCAGCCGCGCTGGGAGGCTTACCTGACAATCCAGCGCATTTACCCAACTGAGTTGAAATTTTTAGCCATACAGTAACCTGTATATGGATGTTGATAGCAGGTTTATCCATAATTGCCCAAACGTGGAAGCAACCACGATGTCTTTCAGGAGGTGAATGGATAAACCAGTACATCCTGACAATGGACTATTATTCATTGCTATCAGTTAGTGAGCTATCAGGGTGTGGAGAGACATGGGTGAACCGTAAGCTCCTATTACTGTGGGAAAAGAAGCCAATTTAAAGGCTACTCATGATTCCCAATGTGTTTTTCTTCCTGAAGAGGCAAAACTGGATCAGGGATTGTGGGGAGGGCAGGATGAATAGGCAGAGCAGAGAGGGTGTGTGTGTGTGTGTGTGTGTGTGTTGTTTTACTGGAGACTGGACTCTGGCATTCTACCTCTGAGCTACACCCCCAGCCCGACTTTATTTTTTATTTCAAAACAGGATCTCACTAAGTAGCTGAGGCTGATCTTGAACCTGTGATCTTTGTCTCAACTTCCCAAGTACTGAGATTACAAACGTGCACCACCATGCCCGGCTCAGGATTTTTAGAGCAGTGAAACTTCTCTATGATACCATAATGGTGAATACATATTATATGTTTGTTACCACCCACAGAACATACATCACCAAGAGTGAACCCTGATGTGAGCTGTGGATTTTAGGTGATCATACTCGGTCAATGTAGCTTCACCAGTTGTAATCAATATAGCAATCATACTGGCACAGCACGTTGATGGTGGGGGAGGATGAGCTTGCCTGGATGCAGGGGCTGTAAGGGAACACTACTTCTGCTCAATTTTGCCATGAACCTACAACTATTCTAAAAAATATGGTCTTATAAAACATTAGGATCAACTACTTGTGTGTAAATCATGTGTCTGGTAAAGACTTGTGTTTGGAATATGAAAAGGCAATAAGAAAACCCACTTTAAGAATACACGCTGGGCATGGTGGCACACCACGCTTGTAATCCCAGTACTTGGGAGGCTGAGACAAGGAGGATGGCAGGTTCCGGGCCAGCCTCAGCTACTTAAGGAGGCCCTTCGCAACTTAGACCCTGTTTCAAAATAAAGAATAAAAAAGAGGGCTGAGGGTGTAGCTCAGAGGTAAAATGTCTCTGATTTCAATCCCCAGTACCACAAAAATAACCCCATACCCCCCACACAAAGAATTTAAATAGACATTTCTCCAAAGAAGATGTACATATGGTCAATAAACATGTGAAAAGTTATTCAACATAATCAGCCCCCAGGGGAGTGAAAATCAAAGTTACAGTAAGATACCATCTCACACCCTCTAGGATGATTATAATGAAAAATACATACTAACAAATGTTGCTATGGGAGAGATTGGAACCCTCATTACAGTGCTGGTGGAAATGTACAATGGAGGTATCTACTTTAGGAAATAGACTGGTGTTTCTCAAAAGTATAAGCACAAAGTTACCACATGACCTGGCAGTTCCATTCTTACATATGTCAACCAAGAAAACCCAAAACCTATGTCCACACAAATACTTTGATACAAACGTTCCTTGTGGTATGTCAAAAGTGAAAACTTGAATTTTTATCAACTGGTAGACATGGTATATCCATATAAAGGAGTATTTGACAAAGGTAATGAAGTGCTGATACGATACAGTATGAAGACATGGCAGTAGTGAAGAGCCGGTCATAAAGAGCCACATATTGTATGAGTCCATTTATACGAAATGTACAGAACAGAACTCCATGTAGACAAAATGTAGGTTTGTGGTTGCCCCAGGTAGGGGTTGTGGTGAGTGGTTAGGAGGAGAAATGGAGTGGCTGCTTATGAGTATGGGATTTCTTTTAGAGATGTTGAAAGTATTCTAAAATTGATTATGATAATGGTTGCAAATTAAATATATGAAAATTGACTGAATTGTATACTTGAATGAATTGCACCATATGTGAGTTTTGTTATTAAAAGTGTTAAAAACCCCAGGCATGGTGGCAACACACTTGTAATCCCAGTACTTGGGAGGCTGAGACAGGAGGATCGCTTGTTTGCAGCCTCAGCAACTTAGTGAGACCCTGTTTCAAAATGAAAAATAAAATAAGGCTGGAGGTGTAGCTCAGAGGTAGAATGCCCCTCGATTCAATCTCCAGGCACCAAGAAAAAAAAATAAGTGATTAAAAAAAACAAGAGGAACTGGACACAGTGGTGCGCACCTGTAGTCCTAGCTGCTCAGGAGGCTGAGGCAGAAAGATTGCTTGAACTCAGGACTTCAAGGGCAGCTCGGGGAACATAGCAAGAATTTGTCTAAAAATAAATAGAAAAACGTGCCGGGCGTGGTGGTGCACGCTTGTAATTCCAGTACTTGGGAGGCGGAAACCAGAGAATCCGGGTTCACGGCCAGCCTCAGCTACTTAGTGAGGCCTCCGCAACTTCATGAGACCTGGTTTCAAAATAAAGTATAAAAAATAGGGCCGGGGGTGTAGCTCGGAGGTAAAATGCCCCTGGGTTCAATCCCCGGTACCGCAAATAAATAAATAAATAAATAAATAAATAAATAAATATAAATAGAAAAACAAACACATGGAAAAACACCCCATGTTTATGGCTGATTTTTTTTTTTTTTTTTTGCGGTACCGGGGATTGAACGCAGAGGCGTTCTACCTCCGTGCTACGCCCCCGGCCCTATTTTTTATGCTTTATTTTGAAACCGGGTCTCACGAGGTTGCGGAGGGCCTAAAGAGAGAGAGAGAGAGACAGGGAGAGAGAGAGAGAGAGACAGAGCAAGAGCTGAGGCTGGCCGCGAACCCTGATCCTCCGGTCTCCGCCTCCCAAAGTACTGGGATTACAAGCGTGCGCCACCACGCCCGGCCTTGTTTATGGCTGATTTAATGTTACTATGTCAGTACTACCCAAAGCAATCTACAGATTCTGTCAAAATCCCCATGGCTTTTTTTTTCAGAAATGAAAAAATTCCACCCTAAAATTTCTGTGGAATCTCATGGGACCTCACATAGCTAAAAATATTCTTGGTAAATATTTTCAAGAATCAGATTAGTAGCTGGGTGCAGTGGCACACCCCTATAATCTCAGTACTTGGGAGGCTGAGACGGGGATTGCAGGTTCAAGGCCAATCTCAGCAACTTAGACCCTGTTTCAAAATAAAAAATACAATAGGTCTGGGGGCCTAGCTCAGAGGTAGAATGTCCCTGGGTTCAATCCTCAGTACTACCACCACCACCAAAAAAGAAAGAAAGAAAAAGAAAACAGGCTTCATGCTTCCTGGTTTCAAAACATACTGCTGAGTTTTGGTAATCAAACATGGTGGTACTGCTATAAGGACAGGCATATAAACCAATGAATAGAGAGCCCAGAAATAAACCCTCATATAGGCTGAAGTGATTTTTAACAAGTGCACCAAGAAAAGACTTAACACTTAGAATTATAGACCATTAAGAAGAAAGCCTTAGGAGGAAGGCTTTATGAAATTGAATTGGGCAGTGGTTTCTTGGATATCGCTTCAAAATCATATAAAAAGTAGACAAATTGGAATTTATGAAAATTAAAAGCTGCCGGCCGTGGTGGCACAGGCCTGTAATCCCAGTACTTGAGAGGCTGAAACAGGAGGATCACAGGTCCAAGGCCAGCCTCAGCAATTTAGTGAGACCCTATTTCAAAATAAAAAAGATGAAAAGGGCTGGGGATAGCTCAGAGGCAGAATGCTCCTGAGTTCAATCCCAAGCACCTAAACAAACAAACAACCCAGGGGCATTCTACCTCCAAGCTACACCCCCAACCCTATTTTAGTTTTTATTTGGAAACAGGGCCTCATTAAGTTGCTGAGGCTGCAATCCTCCTGTCTCAGCCTCCCAAGTTCCGGGATTACAGGCATATGCCACCACACCTGGCAGTAGAATATTATTTAATCTTAAGGAAGGAAAGCCTGTCACGCTGGAGCAGGGAACCTTGAGGACTTCGTACCCACTCACAAGAAGACAAATGCTGTATGAGTCCACATAGGAAATATCTAAAGTGGTGAGATCTATAGAAACAGTAGAATGGTAATAGTCAAGAGTGAAGGGAAGGGGGAAATGGGGAATTGTTTAATGGGTTATGGTTTCAGTTTTGCTAGATGAAAAACATCTATTGTGTAGCAATGTGAACATTACTGAACACTCAACACTACTGAACTACACACTTCAAAGGGTACATTTTATGTGGGCTTTTTTTTTGGTACTAGAAATTGAACCCAAGTATGCCATACCTCAGCCCTTTTTATTTTTGATTTTGAAACGGGTCTCTCAAAGTTGTTGAGGGTCTCTCTAAACCAGGTATTTTTAATCCAATCAACATAAAAGTTAAAAAACACAACTATGTGTAAAAAGTTTTGTTTTTGTACCCGAGTCTGAATCCAGGGGCATTCTACCTCTGATCTACATCCCAAGTCCTATTTTTTGGGGGGGGGGATTTTACCCAGGGGCGTTCTACCTCCGCGCTACACCCCCGGCCCTATTTTTTATACTTTATTTTGAAACCGGGTCTCACGAAGTTGTGGAGGGCCTCACTAAGTAGAAAGAGTAAGAGAAACGGAGAGAGAGAGAGAGAGAGAGAGCTGAGGCTGGCCGCGAACCCCGATCCTCCGGTCTCCGCCTCCCAAAGTAGTGGGATTACAAGCATGCACCACCACGCCCGGCCCCAAGTCCTATTTTTAAATTTTTTTTATTTGGATATAAGGTCTCACTAAATTGCTGAGGCTGGCCTCGAACCTATGATCCTCCTGTCTCAGCCTCCCAAGTAGTGAGATTACAGGCGTGCACCACCACGCCGGGCTTAAAACTGACATGTTTTTAAGTAACTCTCTGCTCAAAGAAGAAATTGGTGTACATTAGAAAACAGGAATTGGCTGGGTGTGGTGGCGCATGCTTGTAATCCCAGGACTCTGGAGGCCGAGACCGGAGAATCCGGGTTCGCAGCCAGCCTCAGCTACTTAGTGAGGCCCTCCGCAACTTAGTGAGACCCTGTTTCAAAATAAAGATTAAAAAATAGGGCTGGGGGTGTAGCTCGGAGGTAGAATGCCCCTGGGTTCAATTCCTTGGTACTGCCAAAAAATATATATATATAGGAATTGAATAAATGAAGTTAAGAGGTACAACTAAGGCTATAGGCTTAAATGAAAATATTGGGAAAATGTTTGAAATTAATAAGCCAATCATCAATGCTATCTTTGCTGTATAAAGTCCTCCTCAAAGAATTGAAGCAAACATTTCTCTTTCATGGTTCAAGAATAAATTCATGTGGGTCAGAAGTCCAGACCAGCTAAACTGGTTTCTAGTCCTGCTCTCACAGATGTAAATCAAGATGCTGGTGTGCCTGGGCTCTTCTCTGCAGCGTTTAGTGATAAGCTTTCATTCATCTGGGCTCATACACAACGAAGCAAGCAGCTTTTTCAGACATCAGGGAGAATAGTCATCACTTAAAATGTCTATGAAAAGGTTGCCAGGGAGCCGGGCGTGGTGGCGCACGCTTGTAATCCCAGTACTTTGGGAGGCGGAGACCGGAGGATCCGGGTTCGCGGCCAGCCTCAGCTCGCGCATGCGCGAGCATTCTCTCTCTCTCCCTGTCTCTCTCTCTCTCTCTCTCTCTCTCTCTCTCTCTCTCTCTCTCTCTACTTAGTGAGGCCCTCCACAACTTCGTGAGACCCGGTTTCAAAATAAAGTATAAAAAATAGGGCCTGGGGCGTAGCGCGGAGGTAGAACGCCCTTGCGTTCAATCCCCGGTACTGCAAAAAAAAAAAAAAAAAAAGGTTGCCAGGGGTATTAAAAGAGTAAAGAAAGATAATAGAATATCTTTTAAAAGAGGAATATTAACAGAAATTTCTATGTTACAATCATACCGATTGCCCAACCTCCAAACTGTCATCATTTCCCCTCTGGGGAATTTTTAAAAATGTTAGATTGAAAATACAACAAAGTTCAGTTCTTGTTGGCTGAATGTTGGCCCGAGGTCCCCCTCTCCTTTCTGGCTGGCTGGGGCCTCATTTCCTTAGGACCACCAGCATTCCTAGCAAAATTGCTCTGTCTTTAAGCCAGCAAGAGCATGGAAAGTCTCTGCATTCCTGAATTTTTCTTCTGTTGCCTCTCTCCTGCCTACAGTGGGAGAAAGTTCTCTGGAAAATTCAGAATAAGCTCCCTATTTTAAGATTATTGGTAATCTTAATTATATCTGCAGAGTTCTTTTTGTAATGTAAGGTAACAATCACATGTTATAGGGACCAAGGGCCTTAGGTATCTCTGAGGGGCTTTTCTGCCTATGTTTAATAGGGTAGATCTTTAAAAAGATCCGCCAGAGCCGGGCATGGTGGTACACATCTGTAATCCCAGCACCTGGGGAGGCCGAGGCAGGAGGATTGCAGGATTACAAGGTCCAGGCCAGACTCAGCAACTTAGTGAGACCCTGTCTCAAAATAAAATAGAGAAGGAGGACAGGGGATGTAGCTAATGGTAGAGTGCTCCTGGGTTCAATCCAAGTACCATTCAAAAAATATTAATATGCTGGGCGTGGTGGCGCACGCTTGTAATCCCAGTACTTTGGGAGGCGGAGACCAGAGGATCTGGGTTCGCGGCCAGCCTCAGCTCTCTCTCTCTCTCTCTCTCTCTCTCAGTGAGGCCCTCTGCAACTTCGTGAGACCCGGTTTCAAAATAAAGTATAAAAAATAGGGCCGGGGGTGTAGCACGGAGGTAGAACGCCCCTGAGATCGGAAGAGCGT
>PVJS01019232.1:19057-34041 GCA_004027185.1 Glis glis | reverse complement strand
AAACTGGGAGAGGGAGGGAGGGAGGCAGACAGGGGTAATCACACCTGGGGAGGCAGGGAAGCAGACAGGGGTAATCACACCTGGGGAGAGAGGGAGGCAGACGGGGGTAATCACACCTAGGACCTGGTCTGAGCCAAGGCCTCAGGCACACCCTTCACACCTTGCTTAGTCAGTGACAGGACCCATGCTCCCTGCCAGCTCAGTCGTCCTCTGGGCAGAACAGGCAGGCCTGTCACTGCGTGCTCTACACCTGCCATTTCATTTCATCTCCTCAAGGCCCTGGTAGATAGGGATCACCATCCCATGTTACGGAGGGGAAAACGCTGGCTCTCAGGAATTTCTCAGGAAGGTCACACGGCTGGCACGTGGCAGAGCCAGGGCCACGGGACTCCAAAAGGCCAAGTAGTTCTTTAACACCCAAGGCTTACTGGGCTTTTAAAAAACCCTGGGGCAGGAGGCAGGGTCCTGGGATGCTAGGTTTTCAGAACCACAGTTCACCTGGGATAAAGAAAGTTGACTTTTCTCTAATGAGGCCTTTTTCTAGGAAATATGGAAAGGAGAAGCCTGGGCCTCCACTTTGTCTGTTGAACACTCCTTCACTCTGCAGGTGTGGGTTACTAGCCCAGGTGTCCATGCACTGGCATAGCCGGCCTGGCCAGTCTCCTTCATGGGCCCTGCTCCCTGCAGCCCACTACCCACCTCCGCCCTCAGACTGAGCACCATGAAATAGATTAGGAAACACCGTATCACGCGAGCCACGATTCACTCCTGGTGCAGCTCCCTGCTGGTCAACGAGATGGGAGCTTCCTTCTCTGAGGCAGACATGGCTGAGAAATGGGCTGAACGTCCCACCCAGGGCGGAAGGAAGGGTCCACAGGGCAGCTGTTGGGCTTTGAGAAGCTGGTGTCAGGTGAGAGGCTGGGCTTGGAGAGCCTTCACTCGAACTTCAACTGGATGCTCTGAGCTTTAAAAACCATATCATTCTCATGAAGAAGACAGGCAAATAGACAGTGACCTTCTCTCTTATCTTCTCTTGACAAAAATCCTGTTCCTCCCTTCTAAATCTACAAGCACAAGCACTTCCTGCTGCCACAGTGCAGGCCCTGCAACAAAGGGCAGGCACGTCTTCCCAGGCTAAGGGGTCTCAAGACGTTGGGGTGCTCTCTCCCTCCCACAGGGCAGAAGCCATGGCGCTGAGGGGGAGCTCTGTGGAGTCCAGCAGCAGGCGATGGCAAGTCCATGGCGTGCTGGGCTCCACGAGGGGCTGTCTGCAGGGCACAGACGAGGCTGTACACAGAGGTCATAAAACAAAATTTATCTTTAATTGGTAAGTGTCAACAGCAGTACAAAAGATGGAGTGATGACAACTAGATTAGGGTAGAGAGGACAGTCTTGAGGTAAATGAGCATAAATAGGCAGTTCTTATAGACACTCCCCTGCGGGCCTGAGCCCGTCATGGCATATACATTATCACCCAAGGATGGCATGTCTAACATATCAGGAAAGCACCTTGTGCAAAAAGGAAAAAAAAAAGTAGCTAAGGTGCCAACATACACCAGGATAAAGACGGTGCGTCTTTCAATCTTGTCTTTTCCCTTAATTATGAGGCAGAGGAGGGGAAGACTTGGAAAAGTACCACTGAAAGTTTATTCAATGTTGGGTTTTATCTCACATCAATACTGCACAACAAAATCCAAGAGGTTTGTGTATGCAACAAAGCTAAGAGCAATGATCCATTCTTTAAATTTGAAGAATTTTTCTTTTTTCTTTTTTTCCATTCTTTAATCCTTAGCAAACTTTTTTTTTTCATTATCAAGAGGAGAGTGTGAGAAAGATGTGATGGTAACCCTTAAGGTCTTTTAAAAACTTTACACTGGACTGTACAAGATTTTTTTTGATAAACTATTTACATTTTCAGACTTTCAAACATATTCAAAGCAGCAATAGACACTAGTTTTTATGGTTTTTTTGTTTTATGTTTTTTTTTCTAATTGCCCAAATAGTTACCAGCCATGGGCCAAGTAGGTACCTGTGTTATACATAGAATTTCTACAAAGAAAATCTGCACTTAAAATTTGCTCCAGGGTGTATTAAATGCCCCTAGAGTCTCAAGGGTCACACCCACAGTGTTGCTATAGGAACCAAAGCACAGTACCTTGACAACGGAGTTGCAGTTGTCCCAACAGCCCTACAAAACTTTACACTTCGAAACAGCAGCCAGCATGTCAGTCCAGCATGTCAGTGAATTGTGCTGATTAAATTAACATAGAATACAATCTCACAATATACATCACAAACAAATTACAATGTCAGGAAATAAAAAGAGTTACAGTAAGATAAGTTATGTAGTAACAGCTTATAAGCTTGTCTAAGGTAATAAAAATTTTACATGGCAAATACAATAATGAATGAACATAAATGCTAAGCATTCTAATTTGCTACAAGCTGGAAGAGGGTACGATAAAGACTGCACTTTCAAAAAAGCAAAAACACATATGACAAAGGAAGACAAACGGAGAATGCACAGGAGCAGACCTGCGACGTGCACACACGGAACAGTTAAATATTTGCACATTCCCCGTACTCCAAGAGCACCAGCACTGCGGCCTCGCTTTCCGCTCGTGGTTCTTCAGGAATAAGAAACTACTGAGCAAGGTCTGTCACTGAGTTGCCTGCAAGTGTTCCCATCGCCACAGACACGACACAGATGGAGAGAGTATCTACAGGAAGCATTGCTTTTCTGTCCCTGCCCCTCCCTCCCCTCCCTCTGCCCCACAGGTACCAGCATTCCCAATACTTGTTTGTGAACTTTTGGAAAGCAATCTGTCCCCAAAGGAGAAGACAGGATGGGGATGGAAAGGAAATGTATTTGCATATCAATACTTGCAGTGCTATTAGCACAGGGGCACACTCGATGGTCTATGGCATCAGACACAGAACATGATTGGCAGGAATAGCAGATAGAAGTTGTTTATTGAGGAGGAAAACACGTCAGGGGGCGGATGACTTGAGGAAATGATGCAAGTGCTTTTGTAAAAGGACAAATGAGGTCATATGATATTATTATACTTTGAGAAGTGAGTATAAGTGCCAACTCAGTCCTCGGATGGACGTGTGCGGCATCAGGCAAGGCTACAGCAACCATTTTTGTCACTTTCTCATGAAAAAGGAAGACCCAGTAATCATTTCGATACATTCCTCTAGCTGCATTTCTTTGCAGTTGTTGGCACTTGGTACAGGACTTCTCGTATGATTTGAAACTACGAAGTGATTCTTTTTCCTTTCTCTAATGAGGCGGAGGAGGTCAACTCTTTGGAAAATGAGTAAATTGAGAGCAGAAGCCTTGGCAGTAGCGTTCAGGTTCCAGGCTGCCTTCCTACCTAGAGAGAGACGGGCTTCCCCAAACAATCCCTGCTCTCAGCCAGTGCCGCGCTCCTGGCTCAGGAGGGCGTGCTCTGAAGAAGGGCCTGGCTTCATAAGGCAAAAAACAAAACCAAAAACAAAAAAAAAGCCTTTAATTTCAGCCAGAGAGTGAGCACCCTCTTTTCAAACACCCCAGGCTCTGGTGGGGTTAAAGTCCAGGGGAGGCCTGGATTTGACAAACTCAATAGCACTATGAGCCCACACCTGAATTTAGAACTTGGCTTGGGAGTCGGTGTCAGGACCCTGGCAAATCAAGTCAGGCCCGAGGACAAGACTGAAGAGTATCAAATACCAAATGAAGCAAACTGATGTGCTCCTGAAAGGCTGAGCTGGGGACTCGCGAAAACAACAAAGGGCACTGCCTGGAATCTGCCAGTGAAGGAGAGAAATTGCCCGCCTGGCTGCCCATGTCCGCAGATGAACCTTTCTTTCTCTCTCCAGTCTGTCCTTCTTTCCTTCTAGCCTTTCTTCCTTCCTTTCTTCTCTTCCTTTCTATTTCATATGGCCTATTTTTTTTTTTAGGAAAGGATTGTCTATCTGTGTCTTTATTCCAAGTGACAAAGAAAACCCTGATCCTGTAAGTCCTTTAACTAAGTGGAGATAATTTTCATCTCTGATTTGAAGATCCTATCAAGTAGGGAACACTGAACAGGGATGACTTCAGATTCTTTGCTCTAACTGCCAGGGTGGGATTTGTATTAATGGCCAATCTCAGAGGCAGATTTTTGCCTTCAAAATGTCATTCATGCTTCTTGCTATTAAATGGTCACAGAACTATCTTAGATTTATATGGATTCACAAAGCAAATTGACTCTCTCCTAGCTATACTGAAAATTTACTATGTTCAATTCATCAACTTTCTATAAGAAAAAAGGGAAAAGTCTGAGTCTGTGGGCAATGGGTTCTGAACGCCGTGAGAACCCAGTGAGGGTTTTGCGCCCAGCAGCAGGACAGAGGCCGCCCTCACTGCAGCTGATAATTCACTGTCCCCAGGAAGTGCAGTGACTCGTCAACTTCTAGTTTGGACCAACACATATGGATAGAGAACAAAAAGGAAATACATAACTTATATCTCACTAAGTATTCATGAACCAAAAATAAACTCTATTTCTATGTTATATTTACACAATTAGAAAATCTAAAATGAGATGGTAAAGTCATAAAAACTTTGTTTAAGCCCCACTGAAATATAATGAAGTAATCCCTATGATTGTCATTCATGATTTCCACGGACATTTAGAGCCAAACTTGGCTAATAAATAGAATAAACTGTGTATGCACAAAATTTAGATTCAAATACAGCATTACTGTCGGAGTCAATGAACGAGGTGTTTACAATCAGATCATTCCTGAATAGCCTTTCATTTTTATGAACATGGCTAGAAGTGACTGAACCCCAGGACCGAGGCAGAGCTGGAGCTAAAACAAAGTGTTCATACACACATGTATTTTGCATAAATAAATGAAATAACAAGACATAAAAATGACTCAAATCTGGCAACTGTGAGGCAAGCCCACACGAGTCGAAACAGATGACTTTTGTTCGTGTAGTTTTCGTACAACAGTTTCACATTAGTCAGAAGTGATAAAAAATACCATTTATATCCAGTGCTTATAACACTTACGAAACAACATCTGTGAGTGTGTGTGTTTTTTGTTTTTTTTTTCCTTACTACAAGCAAAATCAAGTTTCAGTCCTAAAGAACAGTCCTTTGTTCTCCACCAGCCCAGAATATTATTTTGGCATGGTCATAAAAACAAACAAAATTAACCTACTATGCTAAATGTTCGCCTTTGTGCAAAATTAATTACATACAATACAATGCTAGCCATACAGCACTCTACCTATGCGACACACAAAAAAAGGAGAGAGCAAAAAGCTGAAACCAAAGAGAAAGAGAAAAAACACGAGAATGAACTGAGGAGGAGAGGTATATAATCAAAGAAATCAGTAAGACATAATAAATACTCATTTTTTTTAGAAAAATGACCTCCTCCTCATTTGAAGCAAATGTACAAGAACAAAGTTCCAATCCCCAACCAATATTAAGAACAAAACATTCCTATCAGTACCTTAAACAGCTTATCGAGAGCACGCCCAGCGAGTGACAGAGCCTGTGATACCTTGGCTTGACCTATTTATTGCTATTAGGTATAGCCTGGAGCACTCTTTAAATAAATATGAAGATATACTATTTTCTTCCAAGTGACAAAATGGCTCGAGAAATCTGATGGGGCCATTCCTATGTCCTGGTGATCAGATTCTGGGGTGTCCCATTCACTGATGCTCTCCCACTGAACCAGTCTGGGTGAGGCTCCTCTCTGGCAACCAGCCCTGGGCTCAGGGAGGTCTCCTTGGTATAGCAGAGCTCCCTGTAGGTAGGAGAGGGGGGGTAAACCTCCCTGTCTCTAGCCCAGCAGCATGTCCACAGAGACTCCTCAAGTGACAAGTGCGGGTCACCTTGTTCACATGTAGGCATGTCCCCCACAGATTCATCCAGAGGAACTGGTCTGCTGTCCCACAAGCTGGCTGCTCCCCAAAATTAACAGCAGGAACATGCCATCTAGGGAATGTATTCTCCCCTTCTCCTCCCCTATGGTTTTCTCTCATTCTCTGGATGTTTCATGACTATTTGCTTCTATCTTTGCTTTGAGGCTGTCGCGTGGCTTCTTACATTTTGGGGACTTGCAAAGGGCTCCCTGGATATGCCAGCTGGGATGAGGCAGCTCAGCGTACAGGTGCCAGCCCATGACCGCTTCCCTGTAGAGTCCTACGTGGCCCACAAGCCTTAGGTTGCAGGACTCTCGTGCCTTCCTGCCTGGCAGTCACCTTGCCGACCTTTCTGCAGAATGGAATTCAGAAGAAATGCCACCTACGCAGATCCTGCCCCTTGCTGCAAACTAACTGGTAGAAACTCTGACAAAAGATGTGAGGTCAGAGTGAACCTCAGGGGCCTACCTGTTGATGTATAAGACTCTACCCCTAGACCCAAACGCACAGCCCTGCGGCCAGATATGCACTCATCTTTAGAGATAACAATATAGGTATTTAATAGTATCTTGTTTCAGAAATGCTTCCAGATGCTCTGGGGATATAAAATCACTTTGTACATCTTTTGTATCTAGCAGGAGAAGGAGGTGAAAAGGCTGAAAAGTTCTTCAGGGAAGGAGGGCGAAAAACAAGAATTATTAAATTAATGCCACCAACAATTTTTAAAAAATAAATAGTAAGTGGACCCTTGACATTCTGGAATGAATAAATTATTTAAGAGATAATGAGTTAAGACTGAATGTCAGGGTTAAAGGCAAAGGGATAATGGGTGTAGTGAGAGGTGGCCTCGGGCAGAGAAGGCCACCACGTGGGTGTCTGGTGTGGTGATGGCTCTGGTGTGTGTCCTACCACGCCATGCACTGATGGCACATTGAGAGGCAAACACGATTGGGTACATGCACTGTGGCAACCTTGTCCATTCCTTACAATAGCTTGTCTCCAGATTCCTGAGTACTTTACCATTTTCTGGAACAACAACATCAAAAAAAAGTATGGTTTGCTATTTTACTTTAAGATGCCAAAGATTGTCTAAGACTTTGCAGTGTCTCCTTTAAGACTTTCAAAATATTAAGATTCAAAGTTATGAAAAAGTTTGGCACATTCAAAGTTTCACTCTACATGTGGAAAAATGGAATTCCGAGGCCTTTTGAATATGCTCTACATGCAGCTGCACACGCCGTGGACTTGTTCTGTTTCACAATACGAAATCCTCAGTTGTTATCTAAAGTAATTCAGAATAAAACACATTCACAACCTGTAGGCCGGCACAGCATACCTGAGTGAGAATGTTTAACCCCATCTAAAACAGTAACTTAAACCTTTATCAACATCCAAAAGAAAAAGTAAGACAAAAATATAAGACTTGTAAGACAGCTATGGGTTGAGATAGGTTTTCAAGTCCTGGTGTCTCATATTTAATATGTCTTCACCTAAATTAAAAAACAACAACAACAACAATAACAATAACGACAAAAAACTCAAGTTCATGAAAAATCAGGGAAAACTTAATCTGTCTCACACTTTACGAAACAATTAAGACCATTCTGCTGATGTAATTGTGGAGCCACAAATGCATGCGGGCTCTTTAAGAACTTTTTGTTGGGGGAGGGGGGTGAAATGTCAGAGTATTTTAATTCAGCAAACAAACACTCCTCAGTTGGCACTGACGGCCTCCGGGGCTTCGTTCTCACTGCTATAGTCTGATTTGGGATCGTCCTCGTAGTCGTCATACATTTCCATTTCATCCTCGCCATTAATCATTTCGTTTCCAGCGAGGCTTCCGCCATCTGTCTTCATACCGTAAGTGCTCTGGATGACTGGGAGGCTGGGCTCTGGGCTGGCCGAGGTGCTAGAGCAGTCAGATGTCATCTGAGGTGACGGTGTGGTCGTTGCCATAGTAATAGCACCAGGATACACAACACCTGTTCCTGTGGTGATTGGAATCTGAGGCTGCTGCCTGTATAGATAGGTTCAAAAAACAAAATCAGAGGGGAGATACCTCCATGTAATATCTCTATGTACGTTCTTCCACGTGACATTGGACTTCATCCCCCACGCTTTCCAAAGGGGAGCCCTCTTTTAACATCCTACGCGAGTAACAAAATTTTTCCTTGGAGGAGTCTTGGCACACTCCCTGATACTATGATTGGGGGTTAAAATATATAATGAGCAATATGCTAATGATTTTGCAACATAAAGGTAGAGTTCTTTTGACTTGGCAAATGTGGCAAAGCTTGGATAACACTTGGCATCGGGAACAGGTGCTGTAGTTAACAGCACAAAGTTACATGTGAGGTCAATTTTTAAATGCTCCATGAGCTTATATTAAACAGACCAGTGGCATGAGACATATGAAAATGACAGTACTAGGCACATTGGTGTCACTGTCACCTTGGTTTGAAAACTATACAAATGAAAAATCAAGATGAGAAAGGACCCAGTATGTCCCAAAGAGTCAGATTTAGCAAAGCATTTATTTGGTATCCATGCAAATGTCTACTTATTTCTGGAGCTGAACTTGTAGGGCGGGAGCCTCCTCTGCAGTCATCTTGGATGCCTACACCCGAGGCCTGGGGCTACAGCTGGAGCTGGAGGAGTCGGGAGTGGAGCAGTGTGTTCTGCCACCCAACTGAGTAACACACCAGCATGCTGCCTCACCCTAGATCCCAGAGGTGCCAAGGCCTGGCCACGCCAGATCATTTCTTCATAATGTGAGCCCAGCAGACCCCTTTGAAGGTCAGTCTCTGTAAGGAGACAGGGCTGCTCTCTCAATTTCACTTGAACATGAAAACTGGCACACAAGAACTAAAGATCTACTTAACACAGACACTATGCCTCAATAAAATATTTTCAAAGATATAATATTTACCAAGTGTCTCTCAATCTTTATGGACAGTGAATTGCAGCTGAAATTCATCTCAAAGTGTCTTGCAACTACCCTATCTGAGCTGCAGTTTCCATACATTTATAAAAGTCGGGATCATGGAAATTCTGGAAGGTCCCTCCACCTTTTTGTGAGGGACCTTCAGACCAATCATGATTTGGACATGAGGCTTCAGACCAATCATGATTTGGACAATTCTAATTGACCCAATACGTTATCATTGAAACTTTCCAATCATCTCTCTCTTCCAGGAAAATACCCGAATCTATGAAGAAGGAGCTTCGTTACCATCTATTCTGTGACATGCCCAGAATGCAAATGCTTTCCTCTCAGAGGCCAGCTGCCCTCCAGCCTGGTGAAGATGGAGAAAGGATGGCAATAGGCGGGAGACTGTGAGATGTCTGCTCAGGCTGCCATCAAAATTCCTTTCAATCATGCCTCCCTCACCTTTCACTTTCACTAACGTAAACTGGGAAGTACTGTTTGGTGTGTGTGTGTGTGTGTGTACATATGTATATGTGTATGTGTATGTGTGTGTACATATATGTATGTATATATATATATATATATATATATATTATCTCATTCAACTTAATTCCATTTTTCAAAAATAAATAAGCCCTTGCTTCAGGTCCTATGCTCAATACCAGCAAAGTCAGAATTTAAACCCAGGTTGTCACCTGATTTCAATTCCATCACTCTTTATAGAGACTCGGTATACAGATATACTAAGCTTGCTACATTTTCTACACATTTCTGACTTCTGTAGAGCCTGTCAGCATCCAGCTGACACTAAGCACCTGATATTGATCTAACTTTTATGATTCACTTGTTGAGTTTGATTGCCTGAAGGAAGCAGGTGATAGGAGAATCTAAATCAGTGTGTAGAAACATCTTATAAAAGCCAGGTGTCGTGGCCTGTAATCCCAGTACTTGGGAGGCTGAGACAAGAGGATTGCAGGTTCACGGACAGCCTCTGCAAGTAGTGAGGCTCTCAGAAACCTAGTGAGACCGTTTCCAAATAAAAATAAAATAGGGCTAGGGGTGTAGCTCAGAGGTAGAATGCCCCTGGGTTCAATCCCTAGTGCCACACACACACAAAAAAAGAAACATCTTATAAAATACTGTTTTCCCTCTCATTGAACCAAATTTTTAAAAACAATACACTTCTCGCTTCCTAAATTTTGGGTAAATTAACACAAATTAAATTTTATGATAACCTGCCCAAGGCAGTGACTATCTGGCTAAATTTGTAACTGAATTTTGATAATTGCAATAGAAATGTTTTTGTCTTAATTATATTGCAAGTGTAGAGTGAAACTGCAGTATTGACCCATCTTATAGATTTCCCAATTTGGCAAGCTAATCTAAATTCCCAACACAAAGTATTACATGCTATGTTTTCTTGTCACAAAGGACATTTCTTTTTACCAAGAACAGATGGTCATTTTTGAAGTATTTTTTGTCAAAATATCTGTATCTACATGTCTAGTGAATACATTGAAATCCAGCTCCTGTTATGTGCTGGGGACTCTACTTGGAGCCTTTTTCACTGTCTTGTTTAATCCTTATAACAAGCCTAAGGATATCATTTCCCCTTTTTCACAGATAGAGTAACCAACTGAGGCTCGGAGAGTGAAGTCATTTGTGCACAAGCCACACAAGTTCCACAGCCAGGAGCTCAAGTCTTCCCTATGTCACAAGTTCTCCACCACATATGAAAACTAGAGTGAGAAAGGTGAACTCACACCATCAGAATAATGCATAACGATTGGAATTAGAATCAAAACCTTCTAAGCTGAGCTCCACATATTTGACAGTACTTGTACATTAAGTTGGTAATGAAATGCTAAGAATAAATGAATAAGCAAATAAAGAATCTGTACAACAAATAAAGAAGCTGTACAACTTTCTTTCTGGAGTGAGGCACTTATGATACCCCAAAGCCTGCTCCCAGGTGGTGAAGAGATACAGCTGTTAAGCCCCCAGCCATTGCTGAAGTCTGAAATGGCCGTGGTAAAAACCCAGGGGCCAATCCCTGCCTTGAGGAAATGAAGAGTCCCGCTCTGGTAAGGGTCTCACAGTCACATCTGACTGTTGCTGGTTGTATGCAAATGCTAGAGTGAGGACTTACTGCTCAGGAAGGCCTGCTAGGATCAAGCATATGTGGCACAGTGCAGAGAGCTCAGGGTCAGAGTCAGACTTGGGTTCAAATCCCAGCTCCGACAGCAACTGGCTGTGTGAATTGGGCAGGCTGGTTACCATCACCAACATCCACTCTGCTCATCTAAGCATTCAAGTGTTAGGCTAATTACACTCACCTGACAGACGGGCAAGGAGATGAAGTAAGAACACAGAGGTAAAGCCTGACACATGGGAAGTGGGTACTCAGTGATAACCACCCCCCGGGTGGTTGGTGTACCCTCACAGAGAGCAAGCCTCCCCTGGGCCTGGGAGGGCACTAAAGAGATGACAGTGTGACGTGATGGGCTGGACTGTCCCTGAGCACTAGCCCTCGGGAGTCACTTGGAATCAGTGGCAACAACAGACTGTAAAGCAGCGCTCTGGGTCACCGCCCGGCCTGGGGAGGGCTTCCTCCCTCTGGCAGTGCATGTAGAGAAGGGAGTCCAAGGTGGGAAAGTGTTGATGCCTTCTGAGAAATGATGCTAAAAAGAAAAAATCCTGAAAGACTAACATCTGGTTCTGTACCACACTGCTCCTGCCCCACCTCCCTCCTTTCTCAGTTCCTGAATGCCTTCCCCCTGCCCACAGGAACCCGCTGCTTCTTGCCATGTCTTGCTCTGCTGAAACCCGCTCTCTCATGGGACACTGCTCCCCTCAGCCCTCTCAAGAGTTGGCTGTTTGCTTTCCACCCTCTTCTGCTAATGGGCCTGACAGTGGGGTAGCTCCCTTCCTAGACCCTCACTGCCTCTTCCAAACTACTTTTTTTTCCTCACTTGACAAACTTTATCTTTGAATCTCATGTCAACAGACTATGCCACCGACTAACACCCTTATCTGCTTCCTGCACTATTTACAGATGTTGGCTCCTGACTCCTGGTCGTTCTCTCTAACACTGCTCTGGCCATAGTTCTGCGTGGCTTCGCTATCCACGTAGTGGTCACCCCACCACCCCTGCTATTTCAGTGTCTTGACTTCCTTATGCTGTCATGATTGGACCCCTCCCCATCTTAGTTGTTGACTCTCTCTTTTTTTTTTTTTTTGCGGTACCGGGGATTGAAGCTAGGGGCGTTCTACCTCTGCGCTACACCCCCGGCCCTATTTTTTTTTATATTTTATTTTGAAACCGGGTCTCACGAAGTTGTTGTTGACTCTCCTGTACACAGCAGGTCTTGTCATTTCCAACTGTCACCCCTCACTCATCTCGATTTTACACATTCCACTCCCTGACTACTCATCTTATCTTCCTAGTTTTCTCCCTCAATGTTTCTCCCACCTACAGTTTCTTGACCCTTCAATCCAGTTCACTCCACACTGACTTGTGCTCCTCCCCTTGGTTTCACTGGCCTCTTTGCTCAGCTGAAACTGTGGGCACGCTCACCCTCACAGATACTCCCTGCCCTCTCAGGTGGTAAACATGCTACCATGCTTACTGCTCTCTGCGTTTATGAGCCTGAGCTCAAACTGGCCTCTCGTGCTGTCCAGCCATCACACTGCAGTTCTCCTAGCCCACCCCTGCTCCACTAGACAATGCTTTCATGCTTTCTCAACTCTCCTCAAATTCTAACTTCTCCCGTATCCCCCACTCTAGGCTGATGGGTCTTCTCATTGCATGGAGAAATTAGAGGCAATTGAAAGAAATGTTTCATAAGCACCCAATATTCACACTGACTCATGTACTACATCTGAGCCCCTATCCTCTTCCTGCCTTCTTGTATCTTGAGTCAGTTCACAATCCTATGTAAGGCCAACCCTTCTGCTTGCCAATGAAACTATCTGTTCTTGCTCACTAAGAATATCTCTTTAGTAATTGTCTCTCCTATCTGCATCATCAATTTCCCCTCTCTCCTGGATCATTTGGGAGCATCCCCTCCCCCCCCAAAAAACAAGCTATGCTTACTCTTACAAAAAATAACAAAAAACCCAAACCCTCTTGGCTATTCCACTTCTCTGGTCTTCTTAAGCAAAATTCTCTGAAAGGCATTTCTTCTTCTTGATTCTTCTGTAAATCCACCTCAACTACTCCCAATACTACACCAAAACACCACTGATGATCAGACCAGCAATGATCTCCACACTGTTAAATACCAAAGCTGATTCTTAGTCCTGATGTCTTACTTGAAATAACCTCACCCTCAGCCTTATTTCATATTTATTTATTCATCTAGTAACTGATTATCTGATATCCACCACTAGAATGTAAGCTTCCTCAGGACAGAAATTTTCAGACATAGCTTAGAGCCTACATAATGCCTGAAACACAGAAGGCACTCAATAAATATCTGTTGAATACATGAAATGAATGAATGAAAGAGTGAATGAGAGGAAAAACAAAAGAAAAACCTAGGTAATCTATTCTAAAGAAGCAAAGGTGTATGGGAGGGAAGATGGTAGAGAAAGGATATGACTATAACCATCTTTGGAGGCTTGAATGATTGTCCATATAAACAAGGGAAAGATTTGTTCAAGGAGAGACCAAAAAAGAGGACTAGAACCAACCTACAAAGGATCAGAGAGGCAGATCATGGCCCAGTTATGAGAAAAGAACTTTCTGGCATTACGAGATGTTCACATAGGAGCTAGCTCTTATGGGAGGTGGGGAGTGCTCGAGCCCTAGAGAGGACACACACAGTGGCTGGGCGCATGAAGTATGCAATGTCTGAGGCCCCTTTGAAGTTACAACCAGCTCTGTGATATGAAATCATAAGCTAACTGGCATAATCATCTTGTTATCTTATTATTGTTATCAGCATAAAAAGAGACTAAAACAAGTGAACATGGCTTATTGCATTTGAAGAAGCCTGACTTTCAAAGGCGTCCAAAATATTGTTCTACATTGTTTTACATTTTCTCTATTGCCAGGGGAAACGCCTAGGCTGGCCGCCTTTTTCATTATTGAATATCCCACATTTACCCACATGTGTTAATGCTCTCCTTTATACTAAAATGGAAATCTCCTTTCTACCTGCCTGATCTGCTTAAACCTCGCGTCCCTTCCTCAAGGATGCCCTCTGGTTGGTTGGCCCTAATGCACATAATCTCTTTCCCTCTGAGCTTTATTTCCTCTTGTCTATAATATCAAGAGCAGCACTTCATTATACATTATAAGCATATACTGTGTGTTTGGGTTTGTGTGTATGTGTGTATAATAAGCTATTATTTGCTAATCTATTCAAGTATGAATCTGGCTTCTCTAACTGTAGCATTCTTTGAAAGCTCATGTATACAGAAATAATGCCATGTACTATATTAATTTAGTACAGTGCTGGCTACCTAGCTGGTTTCAAATAGCTCCTTACCAATTGACTGGCTAATCGATAAACAAAATGAAAAATCCAGCCAGCAGGCTCAAGCTTTGTCTATCAGGAATTACTTTCTAAAAAGCATTTTTCCTTCCTTAACAGATCAATTTCAAAGTCAAAATTCAAACACTGCAGATTTCACAAATGGGAGTAGCTGGCAGGCATTGGGCTTTACGAATAATGAATGTGCACATCAAAACAAAAGTTGTAGATGTTTGTAAAAGTGTATACATGTAGCTGATATGAACAGAGATGGCCAAGAATCCCCCCTCTCAGGCCAAATAAGAGCATAAGCTGGGCTTGATAGAGCCTAGCATTGCTGCATGGTTTCCAAATAATAAGACTATTTCTGGAGGGTAGTCTAGCTTTGCCAATTGTAAAGGGACTAAGTATTTATGTTGGCAAAGTCCCCTGTCTGCTAACTGTTCAGACCTTTACAGGGTTCATAAATGAAGGCAATGGGCCGGGCGTGGTGGCGCATGCTTGTAATCCCAGTATTTTGGGAGGCGGAGACCGGAGGATCCGGGTTCGCGGCCAGCCTCAGCTCTCGATCTCTCTCTCCCTGTCTCTCTCTCTCTCTTTCTTTAGTGAGGCCCTCCGCAACTTCGTGAGACCCGCTTTCAAAAATAAAGTATAAAAAATA